>JAOTAY010021863.1:0-10026 GCA_025629805.1 Erythroxylum baracoense | reverse complement strand
ATGTCATGAATGCATGTACAAGCATTTACATGTGCAAAAATTCACTATTTGCTACTTATGTGCATATATGAATGCATTAATATGTTAATGCAATATTATACACTCCTAACCCGTGCCAAATTACCAAATTACCCTTCCCATAGGTGAGGGGATGTTACATATATTTACTAAACTTGTGTCCAAGGTTGCCCTTGCATATTTTTGCAACAAACTATGCCTTTAACCCCGACTCAGTTTGTGGGGGGATATTAACAATCTACAGCCTCCTTGGAGTGATAAGGATGATACTATAAGCAAATCATAGAGTGATAAGGATAATCATAAGAAGTCCCACAAATCATGGAGTGATAAGGTTGATAATACTTCCAAAATTATCAAAGGAGATATAGTTGGTGACAAGGATTTCCAAAGAGTAACAAATTCCTATTGAAGTGGTAGTTCATTAGATGTGGTAGTTTATTAAATAAAGAAAACTCCATCTGTTTCCTTTCCTATCTTGTACAAGTCCTATACACGTATTAATCCCTTTGAGGCTTGTAATCAACATTTGTGAGACAAAAATCAATTTTATAATAACAAGATTCTTTTTTTTAGTGCACCTCTACTTTTTCTCTACATGTAGTGTTGTTTACTCGGACTACATATATATATACAGTTCCTCTACGTTTTATATTGCATTAGCAATATGATTATAACCTTACGGAAAGTTACAAATAAAGGTCTCTCGTCAAATTGATTAAAATGTCTAAAAATACAACTTATCAAATGGTCCTTTACGTTTGCCATTGTTCCCTTTATAAGAGAATAAAACCTCCATTTAGTCACTGAAAAAAGTTTCAGTTGAATGGTCAAGAAAAATGTTAGATTGCAATATGAAAATTTTTGGGAAAAATAAGATATTAGGCTTAAGATATATAGATTTTAGTTTCTAAATATTCAATTGAATATCGGACAAAACATTTGCTTAAAATTATTTTCAGATCCATAATTTTATGTTTTTTTTCATTCTTATTGATAAAATTTTACCCTTATATCATAAAATTTCATATTATTCAAATAAGTTTGACATCATTTCGTAAATCTTTGTCTTGAACGGGGAGTAATTCACGTACACCTTCTATTTTGAAGAAGTCCTTCATATCTATGAATTTAATATTTTCACCTTAAATTTTAAAATATTATATTATGAAATCATTCTTATACAGCTACAAACGTTGTTACTATGGAAGCATAATAACTCCAAATACTTAACAAGAAACTAATTCTTGCACCAGATTACTTTTTGTGTTTCTATGGAAAATACAATCTGTTAAATCTATAAATATGGCTAGGAAGATTGATTGAAATTCCAACAAAGCAGGCCATTTGCAGATTGGACTCCGCAATGCCCAAATTATTATTTCTTGTTGACTTATAAGTTAAAGGAGCTATTTCTGTTTAGCATTTGGATAACACATAGCGGGCAACAATTATGGAACGATTTACATAGCTAATTATCTTTTGTCTTCAAAGTAAAAAGCCTCTCAAAGTTTATTACATGCGGTATCTGAAACTTTATGTATTTATTACATCAGCACAATACGGGGACAGACAATTCCACAGAGAGATCACTGGAATTCTACCAAAAGTAATATGGGTTTGGACACTCTTTAACTCAGTACAATCTTAGTTTACCATTAGACATAACCCTAATACCACCTGTATATTGAGACGAGATCGGCATAAATCACGTTTTCAACATTTAAAGAAAGTGGTAAATAGAAGCAAAACTAATTAAGGATAAGTTTTGCATTATTACATCACACGTACTACCATACACGCTGAAACTTAAATATAACCTTAGTAACCCACTACTTGTGATACCTCAGTGTTCTTCATTTTAACTCCTGGCCGAAACAGTCATACGATATCCTTCTCCAAATCCAAGAAGTAGAGACTTGCGAATAATTTCTCCTCCTTTGACACTCCACCTGAGAAATCCAAGCAGTAGGAATATGGTTTGTTTTTAGGTTCATAGAATCTGAATTCCTGCTAGATATGCACATTATGCATATGTCTTTGCTTCATTTTTCTGTTCATTAGTTATCTTATCTATTGACTTAAGTTGTGCTTGTTAAATGGCTAAGACTAGCCAATTACAAGCAACTTTTTATTGAAAAGCAAATTTAAACTTCTAACAAATACCTGTACTTGGTGACTAGAACATGAAGCAAAACTGAAAAAATAGCTTTGGTGAGCTCTGCTCCTGGACACTTCCTTATTCCTCCTCCAAAAGGCATGAAGTTCTTGTTCGTCAAGGAATCCTGTTAAGGGTTTTCATCCTCATTAAGAACATATGTGTACAGCCGAGCTGCTTGCCTGGCAGTTTAAGAGAGACATATAATTAACTATCCTAATTGGTTTACGGTTAACAAACTCATCACCTTCCATCGCGATGGATTGAATACAAGAGGATCTTCATAATGGTCTGGACTCAAATGGGTAGCAGTAGCAGTAATCATAATTACCCAGTCTTCTGGGATTGTGTAGCCTGTATATACCAGGTTGACACGGTAAGCGACGAAGTGAATAAAAATAAAAAAAAAACTCTATGGTATAATATTATAAACTTGAAAGTATACCCTTGAAATTAACTTCCTTAATTGTTCTTCTCATAATTGCTGCTACAGAACCAGCCGTACGTAGCATTTCATTTATAACCTACACCCGAAACAGTTAGAGAGCAAAAGGGAAAGGGTGAGGTAAAAGTGAAAATAAATAGAACTGAGAGAATTATACTCACTTGCATGGTGTACCCCATTGATCTGTATTCATTCCAGGTCAATTCAGATTGCCTGTTTTCTCTTTTTCTTATAATTTCTTCGTTTTCATTCTGATAAATGCAAAAACAGGAAAGGGGGAAAAGAATAAGCAATACAGATCCAAGAAAACTAGTCCCAAATATCATGCTAAACGTGAATATAATTCGGAAAACATACCAGCAACTGTTCAAGCACTACTGGGTTTTGTTCAAGCATAACGATGCCAAAAGTAAAAGCCGATGCTGCTGACTCGGTGCCAGCAAGCAAAAACCCAAAAAACACAATTGCAATGAATTCATCAGTTATGCGAGTGTCGGTTTTCATGTACTCGAGAACTTGATCAATGCAGTCCCCTTTACGCATTTCTTCAGGAACTTCCCTTCTCCGTTTTATCGTATTCATTAGGAAGTCTACAATTTCCTTGTGACTCTGACAGTGAAGAATGGATTTAAGTTAGAATTGAATCGATTCAAGATGTAAAAATGACCTGAATTGGGTTCTTCTCTTGAGATGTGTTAGAACAGTTGAAATAATCACCTTGAAGGCCCTGTAGAAGGGAGTGCCAGGGATGCGTACTGGAAATGACACAAATGCTTGCGTCACCTCCGAGAACTTCTCCCACAAATTTAGTTTGCACTTCTCAGGGTCATAACTAAAAAGATATTTTGCTGAGAATTCAAAGAACATCTGAAAGTAGAAGATTGGGTAAATGGGTTAGTATTTGAGACTGGACCTCTTGTGAATACGTCCCCCAGAAGACCAAAACTTTGGAAAAAGGACTTGGTACTGTACCGACCTTTGAAATTTCGGATTTCAGTTGAACATAATCCTCGGTTGACCAGGAGTTTAGTGTCTTAATGCTCATTTGCACAACGTCAGCAAAAAGTTTTTCTCTGACGGTTTCAGAGCCAAGGTGATCTAGGAACAGTCTCCTGTAGTACCTGTGATACTCTCCGCCTAAGCTGCTTGTACCACCATCCTTAGAAGAGCCTGTGTGGTTAAGGAGCTTTGAATATGCGTCCATCATCCAAAATTCTACAGACTTCTCTTCTTGCTGGAGCAAGAAATTGTTGAACTCAGGATCAGCGGAGATGATAACTGATCGTCCCGCCAAGCTCGTCTTGAATATTGGCCCGTACCTGAAAGAATATCACACGTAATGCCTCACGAAAGATAACACAAAAGGATGATAGACGCGGTAATTAAAAATGCTTCGAATACTTCTCCATTCTAGTTTTTACGAAATGTGGCATGTCTGCAGATCTGCTAGGAATGGAGAATTCAATAGACTCTCCAATCAAAGGCAACCCCATAGAACCTGGAGGGAGTTTTCCTCTGCATGGTGGATTCCTCCATCTGTATATCCAGTAAGTTGTAGCTATGACTAAGAAGGGCAGAATGTAAGGAAGTGTGGCCAACATATTGTTACTAGCTCGGGAAAGTAAGGAGGATGGAGAAGTGGGTTAACATTAGATAAACCCGGGAGCATTTATAAGATTGTCGATGAGATACTTCCGATACTCGAGTTGAATTGTTTACATAATTAAGGCTTTTTTGAAACTTTTGAATTGAATTCGTTAACAAATCGAATTCAATTATATTTATGGGATTAAATTAAATTTAATTTATACTGTTTGGAATAAATTTATAAATATTAAAATTGAATTCAATTGCATTATTTGGAACACAATAAAAATTAATTCAACTACTTCATATGACATTTTTATCCTTAACTAAAAATAGTATGTAATCAATATGTGTGTATTTTGTAATAATTTGTATATTTATGATGTGTTTATTTGACTCTTCAATTCAAACACCAAATCGCACCACTTGAGAAGTAAATTGAATTCATAAAGAAAATGAGATTCAATTACTTGGTTGAATTCAAATGATCTCTTTTTTAACATTCCAAAAACATAAATTGAATTTAATTACAAAAAATTAATGAATTCCATTCAATTCATCAGATTTCAAACACCCTGTTAGGGAGTGCTTGGATGATGAGTTTAAGAAAGGGTTAATGGGTAAGGAATGAAAAGTGAGTGATTAGTTGTTGATTATTATTGTAGGGGCAATAGTTTAATATTCTATTTTTGGAGAATTATCCATACTCTCCATTTAGTAAAGGAATGAAACTTATCCCTTAATAGTGACTTTTTTTAAAAAATATTTTTAATACTAATTAATTAAACATGATTAATTAATTAAATATAATTAATTACAATATAATTATTAAAATTAATATTTTTAATTAATTAATTACATTATGGGGGCAATAGTTTGATATTCCACTTTTGGAGAATCTTCTATACTCTCCATTTAGTAAAGGAATGAAACTTATTCCTTAATAATGACTTTTTTTAAAAAATATTTTTAAGACTAATTAATTAAATACAATTAACTAATTACAATATAATTAATAAAAGTAATATTTTTAATTAATTAATTACATTATAATTAATTATAATATAATCAATTAAAATATAATTCATTAATTAATTAAAATATTATAATTAATTAATTAAAATATAATTAATTAATTAATTAATTATAATATAATATAATATAATTAATTAATTAAAATTTAATTAATTAAAATATATTTTTTATTAATTAAAATATTGTAATTAATTATTAATTATAATTAATTATAATTTAATTAATTAGTTAATTACAATATTTTAATTAATGAATGAATTATATTTTAATTAATTATATAGTAATGAATTATAATGTAATTAATTAATTAATTATAATATTTTCAATATTAAAATATTGTAATTAATTGATTAATTACAACATAAATAATTAATTAAAATATGATTATTCATTAATTAAAATATAATTAGTTAATTAATTAATTAAAATATAATTCATTCATTAATTAAAATATTGTAATTAATTAATTAATTAAAATTAATTAATTACAATATAATAAATTAAAATATAATTAATTAATTACATTATAATTAATTAAAAATAAAATTTTATTTCTTAATATTTTTTACAAAGCAAACAATATCAATGGTGATGGTAATCATTCGCTCCTCTTAACTAACCATCATAATTATAATGATAATATTCATTCTCATTCCTCACTATATTCATTCTCATTCCTATTATCGTTCTTCCATGCATACTAACTATCCTCTTAGTTCACATTTTTTATAGCTGGCTGAAAGAATCGGAATAAAAAATAGAAGTAATAATTAAAAATTAGAATTAAAATATAAATGAAATTATCAATTATACGTGTTTGGTGTGTAAGTATTAAAAATAAGATTATAGAAGTTAATAGTTATACTTTGGTATCAAATATTAAGAATGATAATGACATATTTTTTACATATGTTTTGTTACTAAGTGATTAATTTTGTAAATAATTAATTAAATATTTTATATTATTATTAATTAATAAAAATTTTTATTTAATAAATAAATAAATAAATTTTAATGATTCAATAAATTATTAATTTTTGAATAATTATGTAAGTTTTTCTTATAAGATTAAAATTTTAAAAATCGTAACAAACGTATTTTATGATATAAAATCATTGAAATAAAATAAATTAATTATTAAATAAATTAAATAGAGAGTTTGTTGAGACTAAACAAAAAGAAAAAATGAAATTATGTTAAATGAATAGGAGAAAATTATTCAATTTTTCGCCCACAATTTTTTTTTGTTATTCCTAATATTTGATTTCAGGTTATACCTATACCAAATGATTTAAAAATTCAAGCGATTCGGTCGATTTAATGGTAAAAATTTTAAACCTTTTAACTTTTTTTTGATAAATATATAAAAAATATTTATGCTATATTTTTAATTTTTATAACTTGAAATAAATGATAGGTGCTTTATTATAATATATTGTGGATACATGGTTATAATCCATTAATAATTAAGAATGTTTCATTATTTTCGCATTATATATATATATTACTTTATTTAAATGTTTAGAAATAATATATGTATAATTGTAGTATTATAGATATTTGATGTCATATTTTACAATAATTTATATTTATTAAGAAAACTATTTTCAATATTTATTAATAAATTTTGACTTTATAAAATAAAAAAATTTCGGTTTTGTTTGAAAGAAGGCCATAAAATAGCATGGCGCAAGGTGGACCAACGTTAAAGGTCTGGCGTCATTGTGATCTCGTTCAATGCAAGAATCACACTCTCTTGAAAAGCAAATATGGTTCCCCTGCTCAATCCCCGGTCATGGTGGTCTGTTGTCTGGCAAGATAGAATAGGTCGGCTTGTGCACAGACCGATTACGGGATTAACGGGCTGCCACCTTTTTTTTTAAAGAAGAATTTCTAAAATAACGTTATTTTTCCGTAATCGGGGGTGTCATTTTGAAAGTAATAATTGGCCCTTGGCCTACTCATAATTCAGTCAATTCGGGCTAAAATATAGGTCTAACGGGCCAAGCCAATTTTACTGTTCAGGGATTAGTTGAGCTAACACTTGACAAAGGTGGGTTTTGACTCTTGAAAAACAAAAATGTTGAGCAATTATTTAAGCTAAGGTTTCAAGGGTTAGGTATTATTTGATAATGCTCACACCATCTTTGACTAGACACACAGCAATCTTTGAGGAGATCAGATTATTTATTCTAGTTATTCTGGTCCTGCTTTATTCTATGAATATTTGTCCATTCAATTTCTATAAATCTCGTTTATTGCATAGATGAATGTTCATAGAACAAGGTAGAGATAGAATAATAGAAAAAAGTGATCTATTATCATCTTTGAGTTGCATTACACCAACCTATTGATAACTTTCAATGTATTAAAAATCGAACATAACATCAAATCGATCCAAAGAAAAGTTTAAGATTTAAAAATTTAATCGATATTAAATTACTATAAATTAGTATATAATAAATAAGAAGTTAAGACTCAAAAAAGTTGAATTATATTTAAACAAAGTCAATAAAAAGGACTCTAATTTTATTTTAACTTTTTAAATGTTCTTTAAATATACTTCTTTATAGTTTAAATATTATTTTTAACACATTTAAAATTATTTTAAGCAAAATTACTTATATACTAATTAATAATTTAATTTATTAAACAAATTCATGATAAAATAATTAAAAAATTTTCAATTAAAGTATAAAGAGATAAATAAAGAACCTAAAATTTGAAAAATATAATTCATTAGAGAGTTTCAATAAATTTAGTAATTTTTAAGAATAAAAATAGTAATATATTTTTAATAATTATTATTAAAATAAAACTTTTAATTAAAATATAAAGACATTAATAAAAATATAAAATTGAAAATTATAATTTATTAGTTAGATAGTGTTAGAGACTTGAAAAGAAAAAAAAAGATAAACTTTTATTAAAAATTTAAAAATTTTCTGCCAGTAAAATTTTCAATTTTTGTTCAAAATCTTGAATGTGCATTATTGATGGGTCAAAACTGTTAATAGACAATGGGTTGGAGTGCAAAAGTAAAGCTGGGCCAACATGTATAACACATTTTGAGTTTAAGAAAGTAGCTGGATTTTTAAGAAAATTGGGTAGTTTTTTCCCACGAAAATAAACCAATTTATTACTTAATTGGTTAGTTTTTTCTCATATGGGTTATAAACACGAACAAAATAAAAAATTAGGTCAATTTGGTTGAACTAGCCGGTCCGATCTAGTTTTAAAATCATTGATGTATTTTTTTAATCGATATTAGCCTACAGCTTTTCTTTGATTCTCTTTCTGTTCGTAGATAAGTTTACCAAAAATATCTAAAGAAATGTATCTTGATATATGATAGGGATTTTGAGATTTCTCTTGAAAACAAAAATGTTAAGGAATTATTTGAGATATTATTGACTAAGGTTATATTGTTCTTTATCTAGGAACAGTGTCATTTAATAATGCACACACCATCTTTGCCTAGACACACGCCAACTTTGAGTAGCAATATACCAACCTATTGATAATCTTACATTCTAGTTTTGGTGTTTTTCTTTATCCATATTGGCTTATAATAAGGCTCTTATTTGATTTCCTTTTTTTTGTCATGGTAGTAATTGATAAGCTCCAAAAATTTCTAAGCTCACCAAAAATTTACCGAATAAACTTCAATTTGAATTGAAATTATACCTAAAATTGCAATCGACAAATATCATATATAATCAAATTGACAAATTTCAATTTTCCCGGATAAAGTGTAATTGAAATAAAAAATAAAAGAAAGATAAATTATACTCAAAATTTAATCTGGGTTTCAATTAAAAATAGAAAGTTTAATTCAAGTTGAAAATTTTATTATACTCATAATTAAATTGCAAATTTTTACTCAATCTTCACATCGAAAGAGATATTGATAAAATTTAAAATTTAAAGCAAGAAAATAAAAAATGTGACTTCAAAGAATAAATGAGATGCCTTTCTTACCTAGATGGGAATGATGTTGATGGAGACAAGGAGAAGGCAGAATTTTTAAACTTAACGCCTTCTCTTACCGAATTTCAGTTAGAAAAATGTGAATCTGGACATTAAGCTAAAGCAATTTTATTTTAAAATGTCTGCTTCCACTGTTGTTTTAATTCTCAAAAAGAAGTTTTGCATGTATGATGATGAACCAAAATTCTTTTTTTACCGAATTGAGATTGATATTTGTGACTAAATACATTCTTTTAAATCTTTGAAAAAGAACAACCCTTTTAGAACCCATTTTGCTTAAGTAAAAAACTCTTATGTTGTAAAATAACTTGTAATTAGTAGGCTCTCAATAAGTATGGGCCTGCTCTTGCTCACCGACTCTTTGCATAAGCAGTCTTTATTAAGAACTGTTTTGCACTGTGGAAAAAAAAAAGAAAAGTCAATCTGAACCTATGTATCATCTAACTTATGTTTGATAAGGATCCATATATTACCATCATCTCTCTTAAAGCCTATAAGGTGTAATCTTCATTTCATCACGGTAACTTTGCTTTATGTATATAAGTACTCAGTAAATACAAAAGTACTTTGTCAGCGTAATATTTGTAACAAATTTAAATTTACTTGATGTAGTTAATACTGTAGGCCCAATAAGTATACATTCAGGGGGTGCTTGTTTAGGGGGTATGAAAAAAGAGGAATGGGTATGGAATGAAAGATTAAGTTTGGTAAGGGGATATGATTATAGGGTTATTGTTTTGATTACCCACTTTTGGGTAATACCCCATTCCTCTCCTAATTTAGAGGAATGGGT
>JAOTAY010021862.1:0-10027 GCA_025629805.1 Erythroxylum baracoense | reverse complement strand
ATTTACATGTGCAAAATTCACTATTCACTTATATGTGTATGCATGAACATGTCAAGACAATTCTAAGCACTTATACAGTATTCCAAATTACTATTGTGCCCTTCCCATTGGTGATGGGATGTTACACAGGAAGTAGAAGAAGCTGACGAAACTAAGGTGATTAAGGAAGAAGGAGAGCAATTCACCTTAGTACAGGACAAATTGTTGGTTTCGATGGAAGATTTAAGGAGTTTCATTATTCCCTAGTTTATTGACAATTTTTTAATGACAAGGACATTGATGAAATTAATTGGTTTTCTCAACCTTATCAAAATTGTCTTTCTGATCATTTTGCAATTTGTAACTTACTCACAGGCTACAAAACTGATGTTGAGCCAGAAGGGTGGATGTAGGCGGCTCATAATTGATCCTGGCTGAGTTTTAAAAGATGAACGTCAAGCCAATGACGATACATTAGCACTTTTAGTGGTTGGATTTAAATTGTTGTGTAGTTAGGTTTGTTTTAAATTCTTAAATAAGTTTGAATGATTTGGAACAGTTTGGATTGCTAATTCTTTTGCTCTCTTGAATCACTTATAAGATAGGGAAATACTCTCGATGTTAAGCGGATTTGGACTCAACACTATCGCTATCACCATCTCTATCACCATAAACGGTTTCGTGTTCTAACCCTTTTTGTTTCATTTTGTTAGTATTTTATTCTCATGTTTTTCATATATTGTGTTTTATTTCCCACTGGTGTGTTTGTGTACCCTTCTCACATTGAGGACAATGTGTTGTTCAAGTGTGGAGAGGGATCCTATGTTTTGCTTATGTATGTGATTTTGCATACTGTATGATAGATATTAGGTTGCATTGTGTGAATTGTTTCAATGTGTCAACGGCTTAGATGAAGTGAAATTCATTTAATTTTGAACATAGTCTAGTAGGTTGTAAATGATCATTAGCTCGCAAAATTAGTGAATCAAGGTTCTTTGGATAAATATACAGCTTAATTAGGACTTAGTGTAATTTAGCACCCTCTAGGTTGTCGCATTCATTCATAATTTGGGGCCCTTTAATTTAAATTGCTTAACTAGTATTTTTCATGAAAACAAATAGCTAAAAACAACAAGGTAGGTAAAAAAGTTTATATTTTATTAATAAATTACTATTTCGCTGACCTTCGAGTTATGAATAGAGCTAATAGCTAGTTGAAAAAGTGATAATAGCTAAGTAACCAGATCGACATGCATCACAAATGTGTGTCTTCTCTTCAAAAGGCTATAATGACGTTTCAACCAAGCTATCTAATAAAAGAACTTAGTCGAGTAACCGGATCGACATTCATCACCAATGTTTGCCTCCGAGTAAAAAACTAAGTCTGTGTTTAAAAATTAAAAAAAATGTGTTTGTAATAAAATCCTACCGGACTTATAATAAGCTTGAATTTTCATGAAATTACCTAGGAATAGTTACAGAGTCTGAAGGACCAAAGAATCATTAATGTGTGTGTGCAATTTAAAAGGGTAAATAAATTGACACAGATCTCGAATAACTTGTATATTTAGTTCAAAGCCTTTAGACATAGATTTTGATTGTTAATGATTAGATATAACTTATCAAATTGTGTTTAAGATTAAATTTATTTCATGAAGTCGAAGCCATTGTCTCATTTTTGCATTGTGTGTATTGTGTGTTGTGTGCTTAAGGACAAGAATCTAGCATACTCCTTCATTAGTAACTGCCTTTCACCCATCTTTTGGTTATTAGCTTGATCTTCATGCTTGGGTTCTTCGTGATCGTCTTCAAAGTTCCCTTAAAATCTTTGTATTCGATGTATGTTATCAATAAAAGGGATGGGTTCACCATCTAGAGACCTCCTTCCTAGCATAAACTAAACGAATTAACTTCTAGAGACCTTCTTCCAAGCAGGGACTAACTAAAGGTAGTGCTAAATTAATAACAAAATTAAACAAACAAATCAATGAAACAACACAATAATACATGTACGCGTGAACACACAAAAACAACCAAAATTAATTTAAGGCTAAATGCTAAACACGTTCCTCGGCAACGACACCAAAAACTTATTATGCCCAAAATAAGCTCTAAAAATACCTAGGCTATTCTACTGCAAGTATACAAGGTAATTGTAGTTGATTACCTAGGGTCGTCTCCCATAGAGGAGAAATTGGTCCACTTAAATTAACCTTAAACAAAAATAAATATATATACAATCCTAAACATTCTATCCCGATTTGTTCAGTGAAGGCTTTAAAGGAAATCACAAAATTAAACTAAGAAATAAACTAATTTATTCAGAAGCAAAAATGAATAGATTAATCAAAGTGGAAAACTCTTAGAATTAATTTCTTCCCAAAATATGTTTTAAAAATACCTAGGCTATCCTACTCACAAATATATGAGGTAGATGTAGTTGATTACCCAGGTTCATCTCCCTCAGAGATGAAATTGGTCACTCAAATTAACCTTGAATAAAAATAAAAACAGATGCAATCATAAATATTCTATCTAAATTCGTTGAGTGAAAGCTTTAAAAAAATCACAAAATTGAACTGAGAAGTAACTGAGAAGTAAACTAATTTAACTGGAAGCAAAAAAGAATAAATTAATCGAAGTGGAAAACTCTTGAGAATGAATTTCACTAATTTAATCTCCTACGCATGAATAAGGCGAAATGATTAGATAGTTTTCTTGCTAAAATTAACAGTTGGGTGCAAATATTAACTCAAATAATGAACTAAATCTAACTTTCGTATTCAACAAGTTATTATCCGAATTAATTATTAAACCTAAATAATAATTACCAACTTAAGTTATTATATTTGTAATTCTCAACCTATGCATCTATAGTTCCTCATTCCATATTAAACTTCTTCTCTCAATCCTTTGTTTAATATCAAAATGATGTAAAGTTTGATCATGCTTTTACATCCAGTCAGTTCAGAAACTATAGCAAACATAAGACAATAACACAATCCCTTAATCATGTATATTTGACTAAAATGACTACATTAATCCTCAAGAAAAAAATCAGCTCATTCTGGAAATAACAAGATTCATCATTTTCATATACTTCAATCCCATCTTTATCAACATAAGAGAAGTATTAAAGCAATAAACTAAGTAGATAACTAAAATGAATTATTGACAACTAACAGAGTATAAGTCTATCAACTAATAGAGGAGTAACTTTTGTAAAACAATAGAGAAACAATGCAATAAATGTAACAAAATGAGCAAACAAACGTTCGAATGAGGGAGTTGTGGTGATCTCCTACCACTCTCAAACTCTCTGCATTGGTTCTCGCCTTCTACTTCTGCTTGGTTCTCACCCAGATGATCGAAAGCTCACACTGCTTCCGCCTCTCTGCTATTCTTCTTCTTTTGGTCACCTGGCTACTATTTGTCCTCTCCTCTCTTCCCCACCTTCTTTTTCTCTATCTGTCCTAGAATGTCCTCAATAAGTCCAGGATGTGCCACTAGGCTCTTGGTTTCAGCCCCCCTTTTTTTGTATCATTCCTCTTCTATTCATAGCACAAGTTTAAGTTTAGGTTTGTAGGTTTGTTCTGCCGTCAAAACATGCACATGTCAAACTTAAAGTGAGTGCAAAGGAGTAGACACGGGGGTGACTAACCATAAGGGCTGTTCATCACCGTGACTTGGTGACACTTTAGTTACCACCTGATTAAGCTTGTCATGGTGGTGACACTTTTGTCACCACTTTTTTAACGTAAAATTTTTGTTACCTTTCATTGTTCATGCAAAATTCACAAAACATTCCCTTCAACCTTCATGCAACATTCACGACCATTTTCACTCAATTCATTCAAATTTAGATTAAAATCGCAAGAATTTGTAACCAAAATCAAGATATGAATGCAACCAAATCAATAGAAAATAGACACAACAAACACCAATCTTAATCTATGATTATAAATTATTTAATTGGAGAATTAAAAATAAATTAAAATGATTTTTAATTTATTTAATTCTAATTATGAATTATAATCATTGTCAACATATTTACAAATCTAATAGGTCTTACATAAAGAACGAATTGAAGAAAGCAAAGACATTGTAATCAACTTGGATTTGATTGTAAAGTTTGAGAAAATTTTTGATTAAATTTGAGATATTTAATAAATAAAAATCAATATTAGATATTAGATCTTCTTTGCGCATAATTAGTATTTAGTTAAAATTATTTGTAATTCTAATTAAATTTTAATTGATTATTTGTAATTCTAATTAAATTTTAATTGAATTTAAAATTTAATTTCAAATAAATTGTTGAAATATAAATAGACTTAGGCTCTAATCGAGCCAACACTTCTTGCTTAACTCTTACTAATGGAGACATCCAAAATTTTGATTTCTACTATTTTGATCTTAACTACGATTTATTGTATGTATTCATTGAGTGATGTTTTTGACATCATTTCAAAACTAATCAAGAAATGTTCATGTATATATTATTTCTTAGTATTTCACCATAAGTCCATCATCTACATCATCATTAATGAGTGCCAAAAGCTTCCAGAATAAGTAACTAGAATGAGGCCAAAGGTATAAGTTACAACGTCTATAATGACAAGATGCAAAACATAAAGGAAAGTGCGAGAAGAATTACAGTAGAGAGGAGAAATTGGAAGTAATTAGAGATTAATTTTTTAAGGGTCTATATCAGTTGATCATTTGTCTAACATGAGCTTTTTGTTATAAAAAACTATCAACATTGGTGTAATTGAAACTCTATCGATTCTATCAATTAGAGGACTATTTAAAACATTCTTTAAATATTATAGTCTTTTTGTATGTTGCCAAATGTTAGGATTCTAACTTTAATTTTAGCTAAAACATTAAAAAGTAGAATGCGCCTTCAATTTTTTATTAAATCAAAAAGATTTTATAGCTGACTCTTTTATGATAACAAAATATTAATTTCTAATGTTTATTAGTGTTCAACTCGAGTAGAAAGTTATCATTAAAAAAGAAAATTATTGATTGAATAAATGGAAACTTTTTTTCCTTACATTCATGAACGCACTTAAGGTTTGAAAGAAAATTTTGATGAATGTGATCAATCACATCAAATAGTTAATCATTGGCAAAAATGTTGAAAAGAATGGTTTCAAGAAACTTCAAATTGACCAACTACATAAGATGATCAACTAAGTAGAGAGTAAGAGAAGTGTTCAAACCAATCAACTTCTTTGGTTAAAACATCACGCGAGCCTCTAAATGCTATTTATTCCATTTTAAAATAGCTTCTTTAACCTCTACTTTTTCTTTTATAAGAATAAAAGAAGATTTTGAAGTTAAATTAAAAAATGGATAACAATTTTAAGAGTATCTAAATTTTATCTCAATATCAACTTGAGTTTTTAAACGTTAAAATTATTAAATCAATGTTCAAAGAATTTAAATATCACAACATTGGTATCTTTGTTAATTACTTTTGATGTTAGTGCTAAATCAGTAATAACCCCTCTATTATAAGTACTATAGCACTCCATATGAGCTATATCATGGATTAAAATATCTTTTAAAGAGTCAAGTCGGCTCCCCCAATAAGTGAATCCTTAAATAAATTTACAAACACTAAAAAATTTCATTCTATAAATTTTGTAAACCTATATTGATTAAATCCCCAAAATTTATTAATCCTAAAACATAAATTAGAGACATTTTTGTGTAAATCCCTCTCTATCAAAGCAAAAATATCTTTATGCCACTCTAAAATGTAAACAATAGTTATAAAGGGAGATAAACAATATTGTCAATGACATTTTTTGTATGCTTTAACTGAAGGAAGACTGTTAATGACTAAAAAAATTGGATAAAAATGATGGAATATCTACTCTAGCTTATTTTTAAAAATTAAAGAAATGTATTCCAAAAAGAAGGCTAAGCCTTACAACATATACAAGGAATGATACACATGGTTCCTACATACTTACAAGCATAAGTGTGCATACATCTAAAAGAGATTTGCACAATTCACAATCTATAACATTTGACCTTTCATATCATAGAGTTGTTGTTACTTCTGAATATATTGGTTCGTCTCTAAACCATAATTTGCAGTACTCTTTTATCATCAGTACTGTTCTCAATTAGAAGCATAATTTATCCATTTGCTTTTGCTTAAACCACCTACTGTTTCTATCTTTCCATAATTTATAGACTCTAATGCATAGAGCTAATTTTAAGCGATTGATCCTAGCTATCTACATCGAGCTATTAGACATTTGGTTGATTATTTCATCCCACTAGTTTCTATAGCATTGGAGTTGCAATATATTTTATTTTCTCTTATATCAGCTTAGCATATTGATTGGTTATTTCTATACAAATATTAATTTTACCGCAAGTGCACGACATAGTTGTAGCTAGTATCAACAAGTATGGGTTGATCCAACAAAGACAACGATTACTAGTAATTACCTTTCACCTATTATCTAACCTAAGGATTGATTTTGGATTTTAATAAAGAAAATTAAAACTTAAATAACTAAAATAAAGTAGGCAGTAATACTGAACACAAAGACGAAAAGAAAATAATCAATATCAAGAATTAGTGTCTAGGTAATGAATCCTCCTAGAACAATTAAATAATTAACCTTTTATTATGTAATTGTTTTATTAACTATTATACCGTGAAAATTCCTATGTATGTTAATAACTCTCTCAATTCTACTAACAACTAACCCTAAGTTTATCAATCAAATTACTCATGCTACCTATTTGTGAATTTTGTTATTAGGTTTGACCCTAATCTAAAGGATTTATGTTGACCTATCCCTAGGCTTGCAATCAACTCCTTTCAATTATGGTAGATCTATTCACACATAGTATTTCTTAATCCCTATGCTATGAAATCAAATAATGAACTAATATTTTGGATCTATTACAATATATATTAAACACATAATTGAATCACAATAAATCAATCAAAACTATTACATTAAATAAAATAATCAAAACATATTGTTATTTCAGAAAAGGTTCACCATACCTAAACACTAAAAATAATTTAGTTACATGTAATAGAAAAGAAATCAAACATAAACTGGAAGAAAAACGAATAGAAAATAAAGAGTTCATAATTCTAAATCTTTCTTTCTCATCAATCGAATGTTCTTACAAGGTAGAGGTTTCATGTTGTATTCTATTGGATGTTTTGATGATTTCTTTGTATTCTACACATTCTTGGATTAATATCATCCCTACTAGATGTTCTTCACGTCATGAATTGTCTCCTAAAGTCTGCTACTTTATTTTACCTTCGATCATGTATTTTTATAGTAGTTTTTAGTGTTCTAGGAGATACATAAGCATTTACTAGACTATGTATAACCTAAAATCTCCAAAATTTGTGATTCTGCACGATCTAAGGAGCTTACACTACCAGATTCATGGACGTGTATCCCTTCTTTGCTTCAAATCTTCATTCTATCGCAATTATAACCTACAAATATACTTGGAGTAAATTAAGTACCAAATTTACAATAAAAGTATAAAATATCAAGCAAAAATACGTCAAATATGATGTATAAATATGGTTAGTTATGCATTTATCATACATCCCCACACTTAAGCTTTTGCTTGTCCTCAAGCAAACCATAATCAAAATTATAATTCTTACAGCATCTATCCTTCATTAATTTTGATGTGTCCATTAATACTATAAATCAACATATCATATTGAATCCAATTAATATATAATTAGAGTCAAGTTATCCTAAAATTAACTTCCTAAGTCAATATTAACAGTAATCACATTGAAATAAAAAACATAAATCTTAACACCTTTACCAAGATTTCACTCAATACACTCAAGGGTTTAGGGTGAAAAGTATCAAACTCTCAATCAATGCATGGTAAAACTCTTACTATAGGCTTGCAATATTATGACATCTCCACCACTTATGTACAACTAGAAATAAAAATCAAAAGGTCTTTATATAGGTTGTAATGGGGTTCAGGTATGGTATGGATGGGAGAATAAAAAGGGTTTATTGAAGGAAATTTACTAAAGAGAAATTATATGAAACTTGTTCACAATATACACAGTTCCTTTTATTAAAACTCCATTGGTACCATATTCTTGTCTTCTTTTCTTTTTCTATGCTCATTTTTTAATTAAATCAATAATTTTGACCATTCAGTATCATAATTAAAGGAATAATGGACCTTTCAAGATTTTCAAGTTTTAAAAAAACATAATGTAAATAACCTTTATGATTCAAAATGATGAGAAGGCTTCAAAGAAAAATAGGATAAAGGTTAGTATGTTGTTGAAATCATTGAAAAAGGCTAAGGCTTAACTTGGTTATTCTTAAAGGATAAGTTATAAGAAAGGTAATGATCAAAGAAATAGGTTAACACATATTGTTGAATCTAAATGCCTTTATCACTTTAATGGTTTTAATTTAACAAATATGATCTCAATATGTATAATAAAAACAAGTTCTAGAATTGTTCAACTAAGCATGATAACTTTCATGAAATTGATTATTTCAATGAATACTAAAAATATAACTTATAAAAGTAATTTTATTATAACTATCATCATACCAATTTAATCAATATTCAATAATGAAATAGAGTATTGATAGACATATTTCAATTAAGTCAAGATATCAGTTCATAAAATATTATAGTCAAGATTGTAATAAACTTAAAGAATTCGTTAAAAATTCATTAACCACTTCCCCAAGCTTAAAGTTGTACATTATCCCTAAAGTATACAATATAATTATATATAATACGTGGGAAGGTTTAATGGTACTTTCCTAAATATAATGATTTTTTAGTTATGATCTATCTAATATTTGACTACATCCTTGCAAAATATATAAGAAAAGGGATAAAAAGATAAAAGAAAAATAAAATAACTAAAAAATATGAAAATAAAATAACATGAAATAAAATCTATCATAATTCATGGGTTGCCTCCCATGTAGTGGTTGTTTAATGTCAATAGCTCGACGTATTGTGCACTTTTACCCTTTTCTTGGGTCTATGATCAATGGCTTGATCCACCCACTTCTCTGTATAAGGGTTTTGTAGCCTATAACTAAGCAACCTATTGCGAGATAATAATAAAGACATAATTTATAAAATTAATAAATCCAATCACATGCATTGATCCCCTTGAACTTGGCATATACACCACCCCTAAAAATGGACCTTAAGGTACTAAAAGGAATGAGTACACAACTGGGAATCCAAAATAATTGGATTCTTCTTTGACCAATGACTAGCTTTTCCAATAGTACCAAGATGGGCCAATAAAATCTAGAAACATAAAAGACTGACAGATGTCTTGCTCTCTAAAGAAAAACTGATTCTATTTACCTTCTTTTCAATTTTTGAAGCTCAAAATATTCCAGAAGAAGGACCATGGCATCTTGGTAACCAACATTTCTACAAACTTGGCAGTCGAGTTTGAGACTAGAAACCATTAACATCCAAATCATCCCACTTTAGATAAATTCCAAAATGTTCCCCTTAAATATTAGATAACCTAGGGGCTAAGCTCCTTAGCTAGCTATATTGGAAGACCGTTGTGCATGGATGAACACATTGCAAAGAAGAAATGAATAGGCTATGTAAGGATATACATTAGTGTAGAACTTTCCAAGGATCTCCCAGATGAAATCCCGATCATGAGACTAGGGGAAGATGACAACTAATAGGAAGATAGCATAGCCATTTCTTACCACTGGAAGCCACCCTCTAAAACTTAAGGTAAGATCTAGAAACCAACTGAAAAAACATTTAAAACTAGAAGCTATCAAGAGCTTATGTGGGAAGCAGACAAGGTTCAACCTCTAAAAACTATGGGGAAACACAATCCTATATTCCCAGCTACATAAACTATAATCATACAGGATGGTATTGTCACACCATTAATCCCTAAGCCTTCCACCACCTCTGATGTAACATCCCGTTTCCAGAGAACGGGTCGGACCAGAGAAACGGGTCCTGATGTGGTAAATTACCACATCTCATG
>JAOTAY010021861.1:0-10027 GCA_025629805.1 Erythroxylum baracoense | reverse complement strand
ATACCGGGAAATGTCATGAATGCATGTACAAACATTTTTCATGTACAGAAATCACTGTTCACAAATGCATGAGCATGGGATGTGTTTTTCCTAATTTCTCACGTGTACCCGTTTCTATAATTCAACCAGTTATATGAAAACGGGATGTTACAGAGTACATTTATTTCATCACTTTTATCCTTGATTATACTCAGTATGGTTATATCTATATAATTTCTCATAAATTTAAAGCATTGTGTCGTTCCTAAAAGTATATGAATTTAAGTGAGCATTAGTTATATGTAGATAAAGACTCTAAGAACTAATCAATAACATGACTAATTGTCTAATTAACTCAAAAGGTTATAAGATGAAAAAGGATTAGATAGACAATTGACTATTCCATAAACCACTCAACAAAATATTATTATAGAGAGAAGAAATAAAACTTTTTTAGAAAAAGTTAGTTCTTTGATGACTTAAAAAAAATTTCCTACCACTTATTGGAGTGATATCTCATTAACAACCACATATTTACTTAATTGGATGCATACCAAATTAATTACTAAAATGTTATAATAGTTATGGATAGGTAAGATACTTGATTTATCACATTTGAAACTTTTGAGATATGCTACATGCATAGGTCTTAGAGGAAAGAAGAGTATCTTTAAATATTCAAAATATTCGAAAGGGGTATATGTTTACAGGTGAACAAGGTAATGAAAGAGTATAGGATGTCATGTTACTAAAGAATGATTTTTTAAAACAAGAAAATATAAGACAAAAGTTATTCCTTTATGACATACCATGTAGCACCCCACTCACATAAGGCATATTCCTAAACACACAGACGGTATTTGAGAATACACTCTACAAGGGTGGTGTGCTAGGACGGTCAATCAAACTTAATACATTTTTTTATTCAAACATCACACGTATATTATAGAAAACCAATAATTAATTTCAGCCCATTTTATTCAAAAACATTCTCAATTTCAAGTGTTACAAACAATTAACACATCATCATATATATTCGAGTAGTTTGGGCTTAATACAAAACATTTCCAGTCATACAGTCATTACACTTTTCAATTGGCATAAATGATGTACAATATTTACAGAATACAATTTTAAAATACAAAAAAATACTATAGATATATGCAGGTACAACAGATCCTGACCTCTAACTCTTATTTGAACCCAGTGGCAATTGGTCTAACTGGGTATCTCCTCTGAGCCTGAAAAATACGTTGCAAAGTTTGATGTGAGTTTTGCAAACTCAGTGAGCGGACCATCCTCGATGGCTCACTCATATTATATAATACAATAATTCATAAAATTATAAAATTCACATCATTTCATCAATTCATCGTATAGCACCAATACACACTTTATACATTTATGTCATATTTCACATTCAAAGCAGTCAAATAGTTCATTTTGATCATTTAAAACATACATATCAATTATATATGTTTTGCTCATGAGACTCACTTCCAATTATTATTGTTGTGACCGAGTGCCTATAACTGTCCTATATCCATTATGGATACCGGACTCATTAATAACTATCCCTTATCCATTGGGGATACAAGGTTGATTATACATAGTGAACCAGAGGCTCTTACCACATTCTAAGCTTTAAGCTCTTTTTCACTTTCTGAGCTTTAAGCTCTTTTTCGGTGGCTACTTCGGTCACAACAGCCTTTATCTTTTGATGCATTCATGTAATGAAATGCATCACATTCACATATATTCAATCAATTGTTTGATTTCACTTTCACATTCCCATTTATCATCGGACTTGGGTCCAGCATTCAATAATAATGTTGAGAATCTCACATTCACATTTTTCATCAAATCGATGTCTAGCATTCTTAATAATGTTGAGTATCAATTATTCAGTAAAATTCACATACAATGAGCACTTTCAATATATTATTCATGCATCAAATGCCTCGGATATTTAATGTCCAGAATCAACACATTCACATCATATAATAATGCAAAATAGAAATTTAAACAGAACAATCAATTAAGAAGAGATCATCTAGGTAGACTCATAATACGCTCCAGATTAGTATTTGCTTCCATGATCTGGAACATTTGAATGCAAATGTTGAATTTTATATATCAACTTCATGCAATACACATTGTACACAAATTACTAATTGCACAATCACATAAACATTCAATTGTACACATATGCATATGTGTAATGTATAATGCATGCTCAATTTGACTATTCTAGGTATATATCTTTAATCACATCTTTTGATTATTCAAACCTTATCATTTGTATGTGTCTACCTTATTCTTAGGTTTACACCTTAAGAACACTTGGTTATTCTAATATCATAAATCAATTACTCATCATTTCTTTTCTACCATTATATGCTCTCATAATACCCAATTCTCATTAACCTTTACTTAATACATATTACTCAACTCCTTTGAATCACCACTACAATCATATGACCATCTTCATTTCCATTATACTCATGCCTTTGGTAATTTGATATCAACAATTCATTCATTAAGTTATAACCTCAATTATCACTTCATACATATCACACATTTAGTTACTTAATTCAGGCATCATTATAGGTACAATTCAAGCTCCATTCAAGACTAAATTAAATCCAAATGCATCATAGTTAAGTACCTTATACTTAATTTTTTCAACCATTGCACAATCAAAACATTACCATGAAAAATCAATGCCCACGATCGTGGTGGTCCTTGCTACAGTCGTGATAGAAACTAATCTCCCATTTTTCCTACAATTTTCCGTTTTTTCTCAGGATAGATTTTTTCAGGTTAGTTTTATATGATCATTATGACCTAGAAAATGAGGTATTTAGGCAACACCTTCTTCTAAAACATTTTTTAGATATGTCTTAAGTTTGTAATGACATAAAATTTATGCAGTTTCGTTAAGTATTCTGTAAGTTATACCCAAAATACTGAAGACTATTCTCAACTGGCGACAACATTCAATATTCAAATTCAAGCCAAATTTCAAAACCCTTAGGACAGAATTCAAATCTAATTCCTTCATGAAAATTGTATCCATATGTCTCTAGTTTAATACTAATTAAAAATAATCCCATTTGGGTATCTATAGATCAAGATATGGTCAAAATAGAGATGCCTATTTAGTGAAAACACTCCATCTAATATATTCCAGCACACATTTAACTTCATTTTCATCCTAGTTCATCTCTTTTGCTTAGTCTATCATTTTTAGCTTATGTCCTCATTATTTCCTCTTCATTCCTACTGCCACTTCAACTCAATATCATTCACAAACAAATCAAAATCTATGAGTGATCACAAACACCAAAAATAGAACATATTCATATACACATTCACCATCAATTTTCTGCACAATTTCAAGTCTAATTTCACTTTTATTTCACTTCTTTCACTCTAATTCATCCCATTTCAAGGCACTATAGTACTACTTTTCATAAGCATCAACTCATTTTAATTCATCTCTATAACACTTAAAGAAATTCACACTAATATAGCAAGAAAATAGAACATAAGACGTCCATTCATCTATTAAAATTTTTGCACTTTTTCTACACCATGATAATGATCTTTCTGTCTCAATTTCATTTCTACAACATCTTATGAAATATTGATCATCATAAATGTTAAAAGAAGACATTTATATGCTCATTTCCTTACCTCACGTTATAGCATATAATCAACTCTATTTAACTCATCAATCTATCACTAACCATTTTCATACATGTTTCATTCTACAAATCATGAAGAACAATAACATATGACTTACTTGTTTTGGCTCCAAAGTTGAAGACCACGTAACCCTAACTCCCAAAATCACACGATCATCTTTCATGGAGAAATGGGTTGGGTGTTTTAATAGCAAGATGAAGAAGACAACAAAAATGGGAGTAGCAAGTGAAGGATGGGATCAAGGTTCAACATGTTGAAAGTTAAAGATGTCGTAAATAGAGGAGAAAAAATTAAGAAGATGAAGAACAAATAAAGAGAGAACATTTAGCCAAAAATGAAGAACCAAATGAGTTATGGTCTTGCAATAGAAAATAATGAGGGTAAAGTGTGTGGTATATCAAGTGACAATTGTCACTTGCCACATGTCACCACCTTATGGTTCTCATTTGGTCTCTTTAATATCTAATCCATTTGTCCTCCAATTTCTATTCCAATTGTCTCCCAATTTTTAATGACACTTTTCATTAAATCCTAATGCCACTTTTTAGTAATTTGTACTTTCATTTGACACTTAATTCTACTACCATTTATCAATTGTTCTGCCATTTGATATTTTTTCTAGTCCAAAAATACTCATAATTATCAGAAATTTCCAATATTTTACCAAAAATTCTAAATCACTAATTATACACATCAACCCAATTTTTAAAACACATAATCCATAATTCACATTATAATCACATTAAATATCTATTATACCCTAAAAATGCTAAATGGTGCATATACAGTCATTAAAACGTGTGCAAAACAATCAAATTCACATGTGTGTATACTAATATTATGCATGAGTATGAAATGCATTTTTCTAATCTCTCATTCTTATTTCTCATTTACAAAAAGCTAGGGTTCCAACCCTTAATACAGAAACGGGATGTTACAATAATAGTGGTGAGTCTAGGTTGATCCCACAGAGAATGTGTGTAAAATTGTTAAAATGAAATTAATCAGTGTTTAGGTTTTAAGGGGGGTTTATTTGGTTTGAAATAAGAAAATAAAATGAAACTAAACTAAGAAAAACAAATTAAGGAAAAGATACAAAGTGGTGAACTTATTTGGAAGCTGGTTCTTTGATTCTACCTCGGCCTACACCCTAATTAAACATATTTTGATGATTTGTTTTTATTAAACCTCCCCTAAAAACTATTAATCGTAGGTTAATCTATTAACTTGAGTTTTCCTTTAGGTTGTGTTTAATCAAGATAGGATCGTTAATTAAAACTAGCCATCGAATAACCTAAGATACAATCGTTAATTAAACATAGCCATCGAATAACCTAAGACATGATCTCTAAATTCAATTAGGTAATCACATTACAAATTAGGAAAATCGATTAATCAAGGCAACAATCACATACAATTCATCATTTAACCTAGGTTATGTTATCCTTATTGATTACAAATCATTAGTTGCTACACATGAATTTCAAATATAAAAATTACGGATTACATCGAAATTTTAGCAATGAGTTTGTAAATAAATGGTCCCATGAAAGCATTAAAATCATCTTTTCACAATACCTAAATCCATACACATCAGATAACATAAACAATTTCTAAAGAGAGAAAGAAACAACAAATACAAGCAAGGAATGCTTAACCGAGTTGTCAGTGTCGATATCACCTCTGAATCAGCGTCAAGAAGCTACCCCTCTATAGGTCTTCCTATGGTAGAGAGCTTACCTCCCTCTTCGTGCTCTCCTGAAGCTCTTGAAGGTACCTTACGATTTAGCCCAACCGAAGCACCTCTCTTTTTTCTCTCGATTGAAACACACCAAAACTTTCATATCTCTTTTGTCGTCATAAAAACAAAGGATTTATAGCACAAAGTAGGGTTCAAATGAGGTGTCAATGTGTCACGGTGGTGCATGGGGCTGTCATGATCTTGAATCACTCTAGTTGAGGCTTACGACCGTGAGCCTTATATGCATGGATGTCATAGGTGTCACGCCCATGTAAAATAATTCATGGGCATGACAAATGTGTCAAGCCCATGACATCTTTTGCTCACGGCCATAACAAATCATTCATAGTCGTGAGCTTCTTTAACATTTTCTTCATTTTCTTATCTTCTTCTTGTATTATTCTTGCTCTAATCTTCTTCTTCTTGCTCCATAAAAACAATCAAGTATGAACCTTCAAAAAATGGCCAATTATAACACTTTCAACTCACTTTAATTCATTTGCTTCTAAATTGTGCCTAAAACCACGTATGAGTCAAAGTGAGTATCTTAAACAATTCCATTTCATTAATCACTAAGTATTATGGAATAATTATACAATCAATTAAGCACACATCAATTTCCCCACACTTAGCTTTAAGTCATCCTCAAGCAAAACATCAAAATTAAGCTCATAGATCCAAAACATTCACTCAATTCTCATATTTTCCAAGAAAATATAATCATAAGCAAAGATGATCGACTTTTAGAAATCATAGTAAGAACTGAACATTCCAAGCTTTTACTCATGATCAATTAACATTCAACATCTTTAAAATCAAGTAATCTAATATTAGACTTGAAAAATCTGTTTAACTAAAATATATCTACGACTACACTCAAATACCATTCATGATCATGACATTCCACAACTTTTTATATCATTTCATTTCTCCACCACTAAGGTTCACATGCAAAATCATGGATCAAAGGGCTTTTCAAAGTTATAATATGGGCAAAGGTAAGGTGAGATGTATTTGGGTCAAGTGGCATGAAAGCCATTAAAGCTAGTGAAAAAAAGTAATACTCAATGTGACATCAAGTGTAAAAACCAACATTCCCTTGAATGCAAAAACAATGTTTCATAACTCAAATTCAAGCTCTCATAGACAAACCTCATGAAGCATATACCAATCTGAAGGGTTCACTCGTACAATTGATGACAATACATTGAAACCACATAAAGTGAACCTTCCAAGAAAACATCTACCTCATATTCAATATACTCAAATATTACAGTCATTACAACTTTAGGAGGATGCATTAATCATAAATAACTTTTCAACACATATGCACTTCCTCCTTGATACATTTATTTAAACACAATTTTTTCTTTTTGCTTTTTTTTTGTTTTTTGTTTTTCTTTTTTTATACACATTAACATGTTAATTTCAAGGATAAGACATAACAAAACATCCCAATCATTATAACCAACCCACATATATGCATACCCCCACACTTATACTTTTGAACATCACACAATCATCAACAATCACAAATGTTCCACTAGCTTTATAGCTTGGGTAGAACATTTGGTTAACTTTAAAAGCATTTAGTGCTAATAAAGCTCAAAGGTGGTTAATAAGGGAGACATCATGTTAGTAGGGTAAGCTATTTGGCCAATGTAGTTTGGAAAAGCAAAGAATGCCTAATCATCTCCATCTTAATGCATGTGATAAAAAATGTGGTCTCGAATAGAAAATCAAAGAAAAATTAGGATGTACATGTCATGAAGGTCACACATAAATAAAGACAATGAGAGTGATATGAATGTGTCAATTTAATAAGGCTCAAAATTTTACCAGCTTTGTTTATCACTAGTCATTACTCTTTTAAAGATAATGCATATTGACCAATCACAAGAGCAAAAGTACATGTTAAAGTTTGCTATGAAATTCTCTTGTCAATTCATTCTCTAATCGTGACTATATAATCCTAGAAGCAACAGAAAATAAGCAAATGTTTGTTTGTTTGTGTTTTTCTTTCTCTCATTTAGATTGAAAACTTAAACAAATAAAAACAAACAAATAAAAACACACATGCATATAAAAACTAATGCGTAAATGTAAAGGAAAAGAAATTTACTTCCATTGGGTTGCCTCCCAAGAAGTGTCTTTGTTTAGGGTCACTGGCTTGACTCCACACTTCCCTCACATGAAAATATTATGATCTTCAAGTAATACAGTTTGAGCTTCCTATACATGAGGTTGTTCAAGATAAGGCCTTGGTTGATAATCCTTCATATTTTGCGTATGCCCTATCTTTAAATTCTTAATCTCTACTGAGTCTATACTCTAGAGAAATATCTCAAATGTTTCTTCACCTTTTTCTTCCTCATTTAATTCCTCCAATCTGTTAGGTAAAGGGAAAGAGCTAGTGTCAAAAATAATCACGAACTCATTACTCATTATTGAGCTAAAAGATATGTCTTTTTTTAGTTCGAGCTCCTTCTCCACTTCTTCCACACAAGCAATTCCTTGATTAATACACTCAAAATTCTCAAGCTGCTCATCACTCTGTAAAGTTTTCACACTAACATCCATTAGGTACACCTTGGGTTGATATGACTACTTTTCGATTTGTGATTCTAGACAATCGAGAGTTTGCAACATTTAACCTATTTTGCGTCATATGTTCTGTATGCTTGCTTTGTTTTCTTATAACTACTATTACATACTTTGATTAAATTACAACATACTCTTATTAAGCTCTTGCATACTCTGTTAAAGATTTTGCATACTCTGATTACGTTGCAGCGTACTCTGTTGAAACTACTCAAGATCATTAGCAGCAGAGGTTTTGATAAAGTTATCCAGAGATGTACCTGAGTTGTAATAAGAAGCTTTTGGTATATACGAGAATTGTTGTATGTCTTAAAAACTATCATGGAAGTAATTTTATAGGTTATCCCATCCATAACTAAAGTTAGGTTGAATAGTTTAACCTTAGTTATAGGATTGAGAGTAAGAGTTAACTTTTACCCATGATTTTTTTATTTTTATTTTTATTTTTTTAAAATCATAAACATGAAACAAAAAATAAAACGATCAAAACATAACTAAAAAGAAACCATTTATGAACAAATATACACAAAAAACCAATTAAAATTACAAACAAAAACTAAAACATCACACTCCCCAGCAACAACGTCAAAATAGACAGCAGGTCATAACGCTAGTCAAAATAAACTAGACCACTACTATAGCAGTGATGAGTCTAGGTCAATCTCACAGAAAGTGTGTGTAAAGTTGTTGAAATAAAAATCATCAGTGTTTAGGTTTTGGTGGGCGTGGGGGTTTGTTTGGTTTAAAATAAGAAAATAAAATGAAACTAAACTAAGAAAAACAAATTAAACAAAACATGCAAAGTGATGAAAGTGGTGAATTCTTTAGGTATCCGATTCTTTGGTTCTATCTTAGCCTATACCTTAATTAGACATATTTTGATGATTTGTTGTTCTTAAATCTCTCCTAGAAACTATTAATCATAGGTTAACCTATTAATCTGAGTTTTACCTTAGGTTATGCTTAATCAAGATACGATCATTAATTAAACCCAACCACCTAATCTAAGATAAGATCTCTAGATTCAATTAGGTAACTGCATTACAAATTAGGAAAATTGATTAATCAAGGAAACAACCACATATGATGCTTCATTTAACTTAAGTTATATTATCCCTAATGATTAGGAATCATTAGTTGCTACACATGAATTTCAAATATAACAATTACAGATTATATCAAAATTCTAGCGATGGTTTGTAAATACACAATCCAATGAAACATATAATCATCTTTTCACAATACCCAAATCCATACACATAGGAAACATAAATAATTTCTAAAGAGAAAAAGAAACAACAAATGTAAGGAAGGAATGGTTAACTAGGTTGTCAGCTCTGAACCGATGTTAGGAAGCTACCCCTCCATAGGTCTTACCAAGCTGGAGAGCTTACCTCCCTCTTTTTTCTCTCCTGAAGCTCCTAAAGTTCCCTCATGACTCAGCCCAGTCGAAACACCTCTCTTCTTTTCTCTTGGTTGAAGCACACCAAAACTTTCATATCTCTTTTTTCGTCACAAAAATGAAGGGTTTATAGCATAAAGTAGGGTTTAGATGAGGTGTAAATGTGTGAATGTGGTGCATGGGGCTGTCATGGCTGTGAATCACTCCAGTTGAGGCTCACAACCATGAGCCTCATATGTGTGTGACAAATGTGCAAAATAAGCCATGGGTGTGACAAATGTGTCATGCCCATGACATCTTTTGTCATGGTCATGAGATGTGTCTAACGACCATGACAAATCATGCATAGTCATGAGCTTCTTCATCATTTTCTTCATTTTCTTTCCTTCTTCTTGTATTATTATTTCTCTAATCTTCCTCTTCTTTCTCCATGAAGACAATCGAGTGTGAACTTTCAGAAAATGACCAAATTCTAATTCTTTTGACTCACTTTAACTCCGTTGCTTCTAAATTGTTCCTAAAACCACATATGAGTCAAAGTGAGTATCTTAAGCAATTTCATGTCATTAATCACTAAGTGTTATGGAATAATT
>JAOTAY010021860.1:0-10028 GCA_025629805.1 Erythroxylum baracoense | reverse complement strand
TTTCCTAATTTCTCTAATTTACCACACTTGGACCCGTTTCTCTGGTCCGACCCGTTCTATGGAAACGGGATGTTACACCCCTAGATGTTGTTCGTCTAATCGATCTTTGTACTTGAATCCAGGAGCCGTATGCCTCGTTTACTGTGTCTGTCCTTGGGGTAGCGATTGTCTCCGGAGGGGTTACTGCCAATCTCGTTTGACTTCCCTCTGGTGCTTTTGGTGGTTGTTGATCTTCGCTAGGCGTGGAGATTCTTTTAAGGCACGAAAGTGGAACACGTCCAACTATGCCACAAGAGACATAGATTTGCGGTAAGCCTTTGTATGCTACTTTGATTTCTTCCCCATCCACATGAACTCTAGAGTAAAGGGGAACACTTATGTCAATATCAACTGCTACCCTTGCAAACTTACCTCTCTGGGAATTCATTGTTGCGTTGTCAATCTTAATGGTATGCCCTACTAGGTTTCCCAAGGCAATTAAGATTTTCGGGTGATAGCGGGATAGTGGTAGCTCTGGAAATCGTATCCAAGCCACTGTGCGTGTAATCGTTCCTTGAGATGGTCGAAAGCTTGGGCTCTAGCGTTGTACTGAGAGTACACTTCCTAGCATTACCCAAGGGCCTTCTTTTAACGCACGAAGGAAGTCAATTTTCTCAACGAATTTCACCAGGTAGTATTCATACTTTAGATCCACAATTTTTATAGGTCCTTGTGGATTCCACAATGTTTTCAGTCGATTACACAGCATTCTGTATCGAATTCTCTTCCTAGTAGTTTAATCACTACCGCTTGATCTCATTGCTTATCCAAGCGTGTGCAGAAGGTTTGAGAAAGTTCAATGCCGGAGCCTGAGTCCCCTGGCGCTAGGATTATGTCTCCTTCCTCGAATTCACTGGGTCCTCGTCCGGCCACATAAAGTTCACATTTGTCTCGGCGCCTTCTACTGGGCTATCAGTGACCGTTGTTCGGTAACTTACGCGAGGGCTACTCGACTCCTAACACCTCTCCCTCCTTCTCCTTATATATTGTTACAGAGACAGTTCCTACTCTGTCCCTTTTGTACACCGAAGTTGGTAGAAAAAGCGTTAATTCTAGAGTCGAATCCCATTGTCCTGCTGCACCGTAGAGGAGAAATTTATGACTTAAGGAAGTGATATTTCACGACGCCTTGCACTCAAATAAGCCTTTTCAATTTAATTATTATTGCTATTTTCGCTAGCACATATAAGTCGTCCTTGTCGGGATCATCCACTGGTTGATCTAGAACCAAAAGTTGGATATGGCAATCATGGACATAACTTCTAAATGAATCATGCATTACGTCATGTAGCATATCATTCAAGTCCAATATTGAACTGAATAATGAAAGGGCCTTGTCCAATCAGGCATTCCAGTATCTGATCGTGCAAAAAAGCATCAGCAGTTTTATATAGTCTCATTTATATGTATAATAAAACCAAGAACAGCGGCCAGTAACTTTGTTTATAGTTTTAGTTTTGAGCTGGACCACATGGTTGGGTTAGATTGGGAGGTGCTAACAGTAAATATGGAATCTATTGGCGAACAGTCTAGCCTTGGAGACCAATCGTTGTCTGCGATGGCCTTGAGGTCTTCATGCTCTCCATGTCATTCCAATTCGATTCCCTAATGTAAATGTAACGAAGACAGAAGGAATTGAAAGGAAGTATATGGTCACTGCCACTTCGACTGAGAGTGTTACTTCTGGTTACTGCCACTAAGTGAATGGTCACTCGTATTTCAACAAAAATTGAAGCATGTAATCATGAAGTGCACGATTCATCAATTAGAAAGTAGAGGATTTAAAGAAAAATGCAGAAAGCTTTCATTTTGGCCTGTAACTGTGTATTACTTTACGCAAAAACTAACAGCATGCAAATGGCAAAGATACTATAACAAGTCAAGGACTTGGCTTGAGCTGGTAAGAAGAAACCAAAAGAAAAAATTCAATACCAAACGGAGAAGCCATCAAACATGAGCATAGCTTTAGGTGAAGGAGACGACTAAGGGATCCTGGAACGAGAAGTAAAGACTTGTTTACATGGAATAAAAGCTTCAGACCACATGTTGGGACAGTACTTGGGATGAGCAAAAAAATCAGCACACTCAAACACTGTTCTCTGGAATGGGAGATCAGGAATACAGTTGTTTCTAATATCAAGAACCCCTTTTTCAATTAAGAGCCTACACCAAGGACCCACTGCAATGAAATAATTGTTGGACAATGATAAGTTCACCAAATTTGGAAGCTTGCAAGCCTCCTCTGGTACCATACCAAACAATTGGTTACCCGCAAAATTCAGTTGCTCTACATTTTCTAGACATGCCAACGAAATCGGTAATGGACCTACCAACTCATTGTTGCCAGCGTCAAACACTACGGTCGCTTTTAGAAGGCCTATTTCGTACGGCAAACAGCCTGTTATCTGGTTATTTAGGAGAAGAACCTCAGTTAGGGATGAAAATGCTTTAAATATACCAGTTGGTAGTGGCCCTATCAACTTATTGTTAGCCAAGGTGAGATATAGAATGTGAGTGCTGCCCAAGTTATCAGGCAAGGTTGTCGTGAAACTGTTGTCGTTAAGAAATAGAACTTCCAGGTTTTGCGTAAACACTTGTGGTGGTACTGACCCTGTAAAGAAATTGAACCGAATATCCAAGAATGTTAAGCCATCCATTCCAAGAACAGCTGTCGGAAATGGACCAGAGAAGAGGTTGTTGCTTATGTCAAACTCGTAGAGGTATGGCAGCTTTGCAATGTTAGATGAGATAGTGCCAGAGAAGAAGTTGGAATTCGCATGAAAGAGTGCAACATCAGGAAGCTGATCGAGGAAGCCGTCAAGAGTAGCGGCAGCTAGTTGGAAACCATTGAAGTCTATTGAGGCAAGTGCTATCGCTGACTTGTTGTCTGGGGGATTATCACAAAAGAAGCCTCTATAATTACATATGTCAGCGCCTACCCAGGTTCCAGTGATGTTAAGAGGATCTGAGGTGATCGTGGACTTGAAGTTTTGGATTATGGTGTATACAACAGCCAACCTTTGGTCTGCAAACACCAAGGCCTCTGTTTCCAAAGGCAAATGTTTTGGTGGTGGCGCTTGAGGAAGTGGTGGTTTTGGACACTGAACAGTAATGGGTGTCTTGTACTTTTCACTGTTACAGCCTTTTCTTAGTCCTCTACCTCTGCCTCCAACGGTTAATTCCAAGTTTTCAATGCTAGTGTCAATAGCTACAGTATTGACAACAAGAGAAGTGAGACTTATGGAGAGAAGTGAGACTATTAGGATGGAGGACATGTTGCTTGGTTTTGTCTCTCTTGGTTGAAATATGGGATGCTGTTCTTCTTCAATCTACTGAAGAGCTGGAAAACAATAGCAAGTGCCAGGAGAAAAAATCAACTCAGAAGGAGAATAATAAAAGATGTCACATACCATACAGAATCGTCCAGAACTTTTCTCTACCTACAATAATTCCATTTCGCACTAGTCTTACCTGTTTTTCAGATCTCAGACCGGAAAATGTTACTAAAATTTTCCAACAACCTAGACGCACGCCTGTGCCCTTTTTATCATGATTTCTTATCCCAAATACGTCCTTTCCAGTTGGCATTAACTTAACAATTAACAACATTACCATTTTGTGAAATACTTTAGAAGTCTGTTGAAGAAACTGTTGTAGGTAGCCCGGTCTGTGATTTGTTAGAACAAAGCACTATTCATTTTCAGTTCCAGATAAGCGTTAGTAAAGGTACAGAATTCAGTAAAAGAAAATACATTCTTCTTGAGTGGGCTACAGAGAGTTTAGTGGTTGTCTATTTCCCAGGATGGCTTTTGCGACTGGATTCCAATTTCCATTTCCTGAAGGCGAATGCAGTGCTGGGTCTAGTTGGCATCAAGTCCACGTCTTTTTCAGCTATTATTTGCTTTGGCGGCGTCTTCTTGTGTCGTATTTATCTCTTCTTTATTATGACTAATCAGTGCGATAAAACATACAGACGCAATACTGTCGGATATAATGACGAGTTTGACATGTTCAACGCCAGAACAGAAATGCAACACTGATGTGGAATATTCATATATATAAATTTGTAAATAGTATTATTGAAAATAATATACCTTTATTTTATTAATCTTGAAACTCAAAGCAGGGTCACTCCACCAACTCAATATGCACACAAATATTGCAGAGACCACGAGCTCCCTTCGGCTTTCAATTTACTCTTTAACATGACACAATCACCAAACACATAGAGAAACAGCATATACACAATATCACCATGTATCATCTCTACTATCACTTCATCGGTATTTACTTGGGAGGAGAAGGGGGCAGTACAAGTGCTTTATAGGTTCGTGGAGTAGGAACAGCTTTCATAGGAGCCACTCTAGATTTTATGGTTGAAGTAGGAGGTGTACAAGGTGTAATGGAAAAAGTCTCAGGGTAGGCACAGACGGCACGCCTTCTTGCGAAGAAACGAGTGCACTCAGCTGCAGGCCTTTGAAATGGAAGCCCCATAATGCAGTTCCTGTTAATATTAAGCACCTGCTTTTATCAGGGTCAAGCATTCTGACCCAACTTAGAGTAAAGTAATTGTAAGTCGTCAAGAGTAAAGTTGTAAGCCAAGGCAGCATACACAAGACCTCAGGTACTGATCCACAAAACAGGTTACGTACCAAATTCAGAAACTGCAAGCTTTCCAAGCAACCAAATGATTGTGGGATGGGGTCTGTTAACAGATTCGTTCCAACATCGAACCCTCTCATCTTGGTCAAATAGCTTATTTCATAAGGGAGACAACCCGAGAGCCCGTTTCCTAAGAATAGTATTGGTTAAAAGGCTAAAACACACCGAAGAATAAAATAGAGAAAAGCTAAACGACCTTATTCTCTTGAACTCGTGGCTTTTTATAGAGTTTCATCAACCAAATACTTGAAAAACAAGTCACTAACATATTGCAACAAACTAAACAAATAAAATAAAATATTAAATAACAAATTTGATCGAATCAATATAAAGTAAGCTTAGACTCGATAAATAACACATGTACCTCGTGATTAGATTAATTTTGAATCAGTTTCAAAACACCCCCTTGATTCAAAATTACATACACCTAGTTGCTGTCAAAAATAAACATGCTTGTGCTGAGACGAAAACTTAGTAAATAAGTCAGCAACTTGATCATTTGTATTGTAGAACTTTAACTTGATTTCTTTACTTGCTACCAACTTGTGAATGAAATGATGCCAGATTTCAATATGTTTTGTTCTGCTATGAAAGGCTGGATTCGTTGTCATTGCAATTGTAGCTTTATTATCACACATAATTTCAGTTGCAGTAGATTGTTCCTGGCCCAAATCAATAAGTACTCTTTTTAACCACACAGCTTGACATGCAATAACAGTTGTAGCAATATATTCAACCTCTGAAGATGACAATGCAACAATTTCTTACTTTCGTGAACTCCATGAGACAACTCCCTACATCAAGCTAAAAATAGAACTTGAAGTGCTCCTTCTATCATCAAAAGAACCTACCCAATCACTGTCAGTGTAACTAAACAATTTGAAACTTGATACTTATAAAGTACCAAATTCCAAAGTTAGATGTTCCAGCAACATATCTCAAGATTCTCTTAACTGCCCGAAAATGGTATTGTGTAGGATTATACATGAACCTGGATAAAACACTAACAAAAAATGCAATGTTAGGATGTGTAAGTCAAATAATTTAATCCACCAATCATCTTTTGAAAATTGGTTGGATCAGTCTTTTCTGTGCCATCTTTAGATTGCAATTTCTCATTTGAATTTATTGGTTGGAGATCTTGATGCAATTCAGCATATTAAACATTTTGAGTAAATTTTTAGCATAATTTTGTTGAGAAATAAAATTTCCATTCGCACCTTGTTTCACCTCAAGCCTAAGAAAGTAGTACATCAAAACCAAGTTTGTCATCTCAAATTTCTTCATCATTAAAGACTTAAAATTCTTCAGCAGAGATTCACACGATCTATAATAAATCATGTCATCAACATAAAGGCAAACAATCAGAAAATCATTTTTTCCTTCCTTTTTCAAATATAAAGTGGGCTTGTCACTTTTTTTAAATCCACATTCAACAAAATAGCTATCAATCTTGTTATACCATACTCGTGGAGCTTGCTTAAACCCATAAAGAGCCTCCTCAACTTAAAGACTTTATTTTCATGACCTTTTAAGACAAAGCCTTCAGGTTAAGAAATAGAATTCCTCTTCCAATTCTCCATTTAAAAAAGCATAATTCACATTAAATTGGAAAGCAGGAAGAGATAAATGAGTGCCTAAAGCAAGCAAAATTATTACAATTTCAAGACGAGCAATTAGTGAGAAGGTTTCTTCAAAATAAATGCCATTTTGTTGAGCATACCCTTTTACTACAAGTCTTGCCTTATGCTGTTGTATACTTCCATCAACATGATACTTAGTTCTGAATACCTATTTGAGCCCAATTGTTTGTTTCCTTTAAGCAAATCTACCAATTCCCATGTTTGATTTTGCGGAATTGCTGTCATCTCTTCATCTATGGTTTTGTACCATTCTTCTTTTTTTGTTGCCTCCTCATAACACAGTGGATCTGCAACACACAAAGAAAAAACATCAAATTCATAAATTTCCTTCAAAGATCTAAATTTCCTTAGAGGAGTTTCATCAAATAAAGAGGAACTTGTGCTTTTAGGAGATGAGGAGTTACTACTTATAGGAGATGGTGATGGATTTTCTGGTTGTAAAGGCTGAATATCACCCACGTTATTGATTAGGACTAAAACCTGTTCATTTACTTGGGCAATTTACCAAGTTCATGTTGCATCTTCATTTAACTCCACATTTCTACTAATAACAATTTTTCCACTTAAATGATTATACAACCTATATGCTTTCGATTGAGGAAAATAACCAATAAAAATGCACTTTTCAAACTTTTTTATCAAGTTTGCTATGGGATTGAGAATTAACTAAAGCATAGGCTATACATTCAAAAAATTTTAAGCGACAGACGTGGGGCTTTAACCTTTCCATGCTTCATATTGTGTTTTACTCATAACAGCCTTTGTAGAAGAAATATTTAAAAGATATACAGCTATTACAACTGCTTCAACCCAAAAATAATTGGCAAGACCTTTGGCTTTTATCAAACTTCTAGTTATCTCCACCATTGTTTGATTCTTCCTCTCAATAAAACCATTTTGCTCTAATATGTATGGTGAGTAAGTTCCCTTCGAATTCCCCGTTCTTCACAGGAGTCATTAAATTCAGTAGAAGTAAACTCACCTCCTCTGTCAATTCGAAGACACTTGATATTGTTGCCAATTTCATTTTCTACCAAGGCCTCAAACTTCTTAAAGTGGGCAAGATTTTCAAATTTTGTCTTCAAAATATTGATATAGTTCATGTGGTTATAATCATCAAAAATCAACAAAAACTACCGATTTCTACCAAAATATTTTGTATTCATGGGTCCACACAAATCAACATGCAATAACGAAAGACAAAATTTTGTTATAATAGATTTTCCAATTAGAAAAGGCTTTCTACTTTGCTTACCCAAAACATATCCTTCACAAAACTCAAAAGATTCGATTGTAGGCAACTCAGTAACCATATTTTTTTGACTCATCAACTTCAATCCACTTTCATTCAAATGCCTATAATGCAAATGCCATAATTTAGACTCATCAATTTTATTAACAATAAAGGCAAAATTATCTAACTGAGAATCTTCAGGTGGGAACAGGTTGTTACTTATCTTTTGAACAATGGTAATGATACAACTAGACTTTTATCAACAATTGTACATGCTCCTTCATCAAATACAATTCTATAACCACTATCCATCAATTGTCCAATGCTCAATAAATTATAAGTCAAAGCAGGAACAAACTGTACATTAGACAAAAGTTTCATATTACCATTTGTCTTAGTGGCAACTATACCTTTCCATTCAACATGATACTCATTGTTGTTACCCAACCACACTTTTAATTTTTGTGTCATCAAGCTCTTTAAATGATGGTTTGTCTCCTGACATGTGATTAGAACAATCACTGTACATAAACCAAATATCATCAATAGAATTTTTATAAAAATGGACCATAATAACATACTTTCCTTTCTTTTTCCATAAAATTGACATGTTTTTCTTCATTGCCAAAATTTTTTTCTGCTTAGCCCAACAATCAACTTCTTTGTGACCTAGTTTGCCTCAACGATAACACTTAATAGGAGTTTGATTACTTTGCATTTGTTCATCATTTTTGTACTGTCTTTGTTGGTCACTTGACTGTCCTCAACAACCTCTACTGCGTCCATGACCACGGTGACCACCACGACCACCTCTATTAGAGGACTTAGCTCTCACCTGAAAGGTTTTTTCTTCTTTCAATGATGAAGTTTTGTGAATCCTATCCTCAAGAGCTTGCAAAGAACCCATTAAATCATCAAAAGAATAAGTAGATAAATCTTTAGACTCCTCTATGACAACAACGACATGATCAAATTTAGGAGTGAGACTACACAATATTTTTTAAACTATAGTTTGATCAGAAATTTCAACAATGTATATAATGTTGAAGGGAGAGGTATAGTTATCATTAAGACAAATGGTAATACCAAACTTTTGTCTGAAGTACAATTTGTTCCTGCTTTGACTTATAATTTATTAAGCATTGGAAAATTGGTGGATAATCGTTATAGAATTGTGTTTGATGATGGTGTATGTACAATTGTTGGTAAAAAGTCTAGTCGTATCATTGCCATTGTTCAAAAGGTGAATAACAATTTGTTCCCATTTGAAGTTTCTCAGTTGCATAATTTTGCCTTTGTTGTTAGTAAAATTAATGAGTTTAAATTATGACATTTGCGTTTTGGGAATTTGAATGAAAGTAGATTGAAATTGATAAGTCAAATGAATTTAGTTATTAGGTTAAGTACAACTAAATCTTTTGAGTTTTGTGAAGGATGTGTTTTGGGTAAGTAAACTAGAAATTCTTTTTTGGTTAGAAAATCTATTAAAAATATTTTTGTCTTTAATTAGTTCGTGCTGATTTGTGTGAACCCATAAATACAAAATCCGTTGGTGGAAATTGGTTTTTTTGTTTTTTAGAGCGAAAAGTTGATATTTTATGATGAAGAAATTTAACAAAATAATTTATAATGAAGAAATTTGATATGACAAACTTGCATTTGATGCACTACTTTCTTGGGCTTGAGGTGAAACAAGGTGCAGATGGAATTTTCATTTCTCAACAAAATTATGCTGAAAATTTGCTTAAAAGGATTTTATAACCTATATAGATTTACAACCAGAAAATTCGTTACCTTCTCTTACAAGTTATAGCTCCTCATCTCCTCAAAGCACAAATTCCTTTTCATATAATAAAACTCCTCAAAGGAAATTTAGATCCTTGAAGGAAATTTATGAATCTAGTGCTTTTACTTTGTGTGTTGCAAGTCCATTATGTTATGAGGAGGCATCAAAAAAAGAAGAATGGTGCAAAGACATGGATAAAGAGGCGACAGCAATTTAGAAAAATTAAACATGAGAATTGGTAGATTTGCCTTAAGGATAACAAGAAACTAGGCTCAAATGGGTGTTTGGAACTAAGTATCATGCTGATGGAAGTATACAAAAGCATAAGGCACAACTTGTAATAAAAGGGCATGCTCAACAAAGGGGCACTGGTTTTGAAGAAACCTTCTCACTAGTTGCTCGTCTTGAAACTGTAAGAATTTTACTTGCTTTAGCTGTTTATTTATCCCTTCCTATTTTCCAATTTGATGGAAAGTTTACTTTTTAAAATGAAGAATTGGAAGAGGAAGTTTATATTTCTCAACCTGAAGGGTTTTAAAAGATCATGAAAATAAAGTCTTTAAGTTGAGAGGAAAGCTCTTTATGGGCACTACAAGAAAACAGTAAATTACAGACGGAAATTACCAACGGAAAAAGCCAATATACCGTCGGTAAATTTATTTAC
>JAOTAY010021859.1:0-10029 GCA_025629805.1 Erythroxylum baracoense | reverse complement strand
TGTACTAGGGTTTTTGTATGTATGTACAGATTGTACAGTTTGATGATGTATAAACTGTTGATTTTGAGTAATGAAAAAAGAAGATTTTAGTTTTAAAAATCTTGTGATTTACAATTACTGCTTTAATTATTCAAATTGATATGATGCTATGTGAAGTATTGTAGTGATTGCACGTAGCGCTCCCTTATCATAGGATATGTATCGGAATGACCTACGGGCGTTCCGGTGCGTACCCTACGGTGAGGGGGTGTTACATCAAAGAAGAGAAAACAAGGAAAGTGCATCTATGCCAAATTCCCACAAACTTAAGAATCATAGAAGAAATGAGAAGTGCATCTGTGTGTAATTCCCACGCTCGTGGGAATCATGCAAATTCCTACGGACGTGGGAATTGTAATCCGAAGCAATCTACGAGGCTTCATTAAACCTAGATTTTTTGGACTATAAAAACATCAATAAGCCTCCATCTTCAAGGGAGATGACACCCACCTGTAGAAACACCATCCTTTAGTGAAGAACACATGTTTGGAGCATTGAGAAAAGATTGAAGACAAGGATCATCATCAAGATTGGGTAAAATACACATTAACACCAAAATTCCAGATTTTGGCAAAGAAGAGAAAGAGTCTTTCTATTCAATTTTCTGTCATTTTAACCTCTTCTGTTCTTTTTAAAAATGGTTTATTTAATTAATAATGATGTTATGGAGACCATGTTAGGCTGATTTCATTTTAGGGATTTCTTTTGAGTTATTTTGTCAAAACTCCTATTTTATTGAATTGAATACAATTACCTTTGTTGATTGTTGTTCTTAATTGTCATCTTCCAACAAATCAAGAGAGTGACTGAGATGAAATTCATATAGGATTGTACAACGAGAGTTAGCAACCTATAGACTATCAATCATCATGTTAATTGAATAGTTAGAAGAGCGATCTCGATTAGTCAATTAATCACCCATAGGATAGTTTAATAACTAATTGAATCGGTAGAGTCATTAGATAGGTTCAGAGATCATTCAATCGATTCATGTTAATTCGAATAGAGACAAATAGTTACACATTGAGAGAAGGTAATTAGTACAATCGAAAATCTAGGATGAGACACAATTCAATCAATAAAATAGGAGGGAGATAAAATAAGGAAAAAGTAATCTCTAGCATTTAAATTCTTGAATTCAGATTTTCTGCAATTGCAGTATTTTAAATTGTTTACATTAGTGTTTTAATTTTAATTTAATTTTCCAAATTATTTTCATTTAACAATTTTGTTTCTAAAACAAAGTTGTGTCTAAATTAAGCGATGTCTAGGCATCAATCCCTGTGGGATCGATATCTGCTCTTTTTACTACAAGTCATGACCCGCGCACTTACAGTTTTTAAGCGTAAAACAAATAAATAGGTTTTACCTTCAACAAGTTTTTAACAACGTTGTCGGGGATTGATTGTTGAGCATCGTGTTTGATTTAGATTACTGTGATTTAAGAGTTTTTGATACTTTTTCTTGTATATTTGCAGGTGCATGAACACAAGGAGTACACGAAGGAAGAAAGAAGCTACAGAGGACGAATTTCCTGACATTAAGAATCACGAAAGAGAAATAAGAAGGGCAAAGCGTCTAAATTTCTCAAATCAAGATATGGCTAAAGAAGGAGAGCAAAGAGAACCGGAAATGACACTCATGGATTTCATGAGGCCAAGGTTTAGTCCTTAAGAAGTGGCGAGGCTGCTAGTTCAAGCGAATAATCTTGAGATAAAGTAGGCACTACTCAACATTCTCCAAAATAGTGTGTAGTTCTATGGGCTATCCAACGAGGATTCGAATGCCCACATCACAAATTTTTTAGAGATTTGTGACACATTTAGATTCAACAGAATGTCTGACGATACGGTGAAGCTGTAACTATTTTCATTCATGTTGAAGGATCAGGCTAAAGCATGGTACAATTCTTTGAATCCAGGCTAGATCACAACTTGGGAGCAGCTTACCCAAACATTCCTCGCAAAATATTTTCCATTAACGAAGACGATGAGGATTATCAAGGAGAAAACAAATTTCCAGCAAAGCGACAGAAAATCTCTCTACGAAGCTTGGGAGAGATTTAAAGAACTTTAAAGAAACTGTCCCTATCATAACCTCCCAAAGGAATTTCTACTTCAAACATTTTATAATGGAATGAATCCGAGCACAAGGGGCACAATTGATGTAGCAATCGAAGGTTCACTGATGAGAAAAACAGTGGAAGCAGCTCATGATTTACTAGAGGAGTTGGCAAGTAATAGCTGCATGTGGTCGAGCAAGAGGAGTAGACAAAGATAGAAGGAACAGAAAGGTATGATACCTATTGACTCATTTACTGCCTTGCAGGCTCAAATCACAGCTTTGACGAAGTAGCTAAACAGCATGCAAGGAGCGTCTACCTCAGTAGTTTAGGCAATATAAGCATAATGTGAGCTATATAGAGAGAACAACCACAGCTCAGTGGAATGTTTCCTATTAGGAGCTAGCGGGACCAAACAGGTAAGTTTTTTAGACTAGTCGCAGTGAGGTAATAACACATATTCGAATACATATAATCTGGGTTAGAAAAACCACCCAAACGTTTCTTAAGGTAACAATAATGCAGGTGGCCAACAAAGACCACAAGAACTGCCAGGATTCCAGCAAGAGCGAATCGGAGCGTTGAAAAATAAGATAGACAAGTTTATGGACATGTTTAATTCCAAACTGCAGTTCAAGCAGAGAGTCAGAAAATGATGTATGAAAGCCATGAGGAAAATCAATAGAGGATGGAGGCAAATATTGCTCAGATTATGAAGAACCATGCCTCGTCAATCCATAATTTGGAAGCCTAGGTATGTCAATTTACTGATGCTTTATTTTCTCGAAATGCAGGTTGCTTACTGAGCAATAATGAGGTTATTCCAAGGGAGCAACTCAAAGCCATTATACTTCAGAGTGGCAAGCAAATGGAAGAACCAAGTGTAAAAAATGACGACCAAGAAAAAGAGAATAGTACAGAGATAGAAGAAGGGGAGAGGGCAGGCTGTATACACCACCACCACCATTCAAGCCCAAACTCGTTTATCCACAAAGAGTGAAGCAACATCAGATGGATACCCAATTTTCTAAATTTTTAGAGAAACTAAAGAAGTTACAAATTAATTTGTCATTGGTGGAAGCCTTGGAGTGCATGCCCAAGTATGCGAAGTTTTTGAAGGATATACTCACGCATAAACATACTTGGGAAGACAATCAGACAGTTACATTGACAAAGAACTGTAGTTCTATTATTTCAAGTCAAATGCCTTCAAAATTGCAAGATCCAGGGAGCTTTACTATTCCATGTGTCGTTGTCAATTTTGAATTTACCAAATGTTTATGTGATTTAGGTGCAAGTATTAATTTGATGCCTTTGTCTATTTTTAGGAAATTGGGATTAGGAGAGGTCAAGTTGAATTCCATGCTGATTCAGCATATGGATTAATCAATAAAAAGGCCATTGGGAGTTATGGAAGACGTATTGGTAAAAGTGGATAAATTTATAATTCCAGTTGATTTTGTTGTGTTAGATTTTGAAGCTGATAAAAATTGTCCGTTAATTTTAAGTAGGCCCTTTATGAATACTGGTAGGGCATTAGTTGATGTTCATGAAGGAAAACTTATGTTAAGAATTGGTGGTGAGCAGGTTGAGTTTAATATGACAAAATCTTTAAAGAAACGGATGGATGGAAATGTGTGTATGAAAATTGATGTAATAGATGAGTGAGTGAAGGAAATTAAAGAAAGAGTTGATGAGGTGAATGACGTACACAAAGATGAAAGTGTGAAAGAAGAGGATGTTTGTGAGGTAGTGAAGCTAGAATAATTAAAGAGAGCTGGAGCACCTACACCACCTTATACCGTTAAACCTCCTACGTTAGAGCTTAGACCTTTACCTTTCCATTTGAGATGTACCTTTTTAGGAAAGAACCACACTTTACATATCATTATCTCTAATGAATTAAATTGTGAGCAAGAAGAGAAAGTGGTGGAGACTATTAGGAAAAGGATGAGAGCTGTAGGGTGGAAAATTTCTGTATTCGGGAGATTAGCCTCAATGTGGTGATGCACAAAATTAACTTGGAAGAAGGTTGTAGAACTATGAGAGAACAACAGAGAAGGTTAAATCCGAATATGCAAGAGGTTGTAAAGAAGGAAGTGGTGAAACTTCTAGATGCAGGAATAATTTACCCCATTTCGGATAGTGAGTAGGTAAGTCTAGTACAGTGTGTGTCAAAGAAAGGTGGCATGACAGTGATAGAAAATGAAGAAAGGGAGAAGATTTCCACTAGGACTGTCACAGGGTGGCGAGTGTGTATTGACTATAGAAAGTTAAATTTGGACACCAAGAAGGATCATTTCCCTTTACCTTTTATGGACCAAATGATTGAGAGAGTGGTTGGTCATTCTTTTTATTACTTTCTGGATGGATATTCAGGGTATAATCAAATATTTCTATATCGGGAAGATCAAGAGAAGACCACTTTTATAGGTCCATACAAAACTTTTGCATATCGAAGGATGCTTTTAAGTTTATGTAATGCACCTACTATGTTTCAAATGTGCATGCTGGCCATATTGGCAGACATGAATGAAAACTTTATGGAGGTATTTATGGATGATTTTTTTATTTTTGGAGAGTCTTTTGATCGTTGCCTGCTAAACTTAGATAAAATGCTCTAAAGATGTGAGGAGTCACATTTAGTTTTAAATTGGGAAAAATGTCATTTCATGGTCTAAGAGGGAATCGTATTAGGCCATAAGATTTCATATAAAGGGATTGAAGTGCATTGAGCTAAGACAGAAGTAATTGAAAAGTTACCACCTCCCTCTAACATCAAGGGTGTCTGAGCTTTTCTTGGTCATGTAAGGTTCTACTGATGGTTCATTAAAATTCCCTCATTGCAAAACCTCTTACTCATCTATTGGTAAAAGATGTGCCTTTTTTTATGATGACTATTTGAATGCTTTTAACAGGTTAAAGAAGGCACTCATAACAGCACCAATGTTGACATCACCAGATTGGTCTCTTCTATTTAAGATTATGTGTGACGTAAGCGACCATGCAGTTGGGTGTGTACTAGGTCAGTGGAAGGAGAAGAGGTTGCATGCTATCTATTACGTAAGTAAGACATTGATAAGAGCACAATTGAATTATACAACTACTGAAAAAGAACTGCTTGCAGTGGTATTTGCTTGTGAAAATTTTCATTTTTATTTGTTAGGTTCACAAGTTATTGTGTTTACAAACCATGCAGCATTGTGTTACCTTTTCACTAAAATGGATGCCAAGGCTAGGCTTATTCGATGGGTACTCCTACTCTAAGAGTTCAATATTGAAATCAAAGATAAGAAAGGAGAAGAAAACGTCATAGCGGATCACTTTTCAAGGCTTGAAGTCAGACATCATGAAGAAGAAGAGGAAATTAAGGAAAGCTTTCCTTACAAGACTTTGATGATGGTAGATAACCCTTTCCTTCCCTGGTTTGTAGATATTGCAAATTACCTCTCTGGTGGTATTCTTCCATCCGATTTATCATATCAACAAAGGAAGTGTTTCTTGTTTCAGTGCCCTCATTATATTTGGGATGAACCTATACTCTATAAGATCTGTGCTGATAGTTTAATTTGCAGGTGTGTTCCTGAAGATGAAATGCCTGAGATCTTAACTCAATGTCATAGTTCACCGTATGCAGGGCATTATGGAGCTAACAAGATTGCTGCACAGATTTTAGAGTGTGGATTCTATTGGCCAACACTGTTTAAGGATGCCCGAGATTTTGTGCTCAAGTGTGATAAATGTCAAAGAGTTGGCAACATATCAAAACGAGATGAAATGCCGCTTTCAAATATAATGGAGGTAGAGATATTTGATGTATGGGGTCTGGACTTCATGTGACCATTCCCACCATCTGAAGGCAATACCTATATCTTGGTTGAAGTTGATTATGTTTCTAGATGGGTCAAAGCAGTCGCTTCTCCAACTAACAATAGCAAGGTGGTTTAGAAGTTCATTAAGAAGATTTTTACTAGATTTGAGGTGCCTAGAGCAATCATAAGTGATAGGAGAAGCCACTTTAACAACAAACCGTTTGAGAACCTTCTAAGAAACGTTTACCATAAAGTGGCTACCCCGTACCATCCCCAAATTAGTTGTTAAGTGTAGGTGGTGAATAGAGAGCTAAAAAAGATTTTGGAGAAGACTAATGAACATTTCAAGAAAAGATTGGTCAACGAAACTAGACAATGCACTGTGGGCTTACAGAACAGCTTTCAAGATCCCCATAAGCACAACACCATATCAGCTTGTGTATGGTAAGGCATGTCATTTACCATTGGAATTGGAGTATAAAGCATATTGGGCAATCAAGAAATTGAACATGGATTAGAGGCTGGTAGAAAAAAAGTAGTTGTTACACATCAACGAGTTGGAAGAGTTGAGGGATGATGCTTATGAAAATACCAAGCTATATAAAGAAAGGGCTAAGAAGTGGCATGATGGCCATATCAAGAAGAAGGAATTTGAGAGTGGGGATTTAGCACTTTTGTTTAACTCAAGACTTTGAATATTTCCCAGAAAACTCAAGTCAAGATAGAGTGGGTCTTTTAAAATTCTTCAAGTGTTTCCTCATGAAGCTGTGGAGCTGGAAAATAATAATGGGGAAACATTCAAGGTCAATTTGCGCCGTTGTAAACCATATTATGGAGGGATATATCCACAAGCAAAGGAAGTTATCTCTCTCCTATCTTCCACTTTTTTCATGAGTATATGTTGAATGGTTGAGCTAATGACCTTAACTTAGCATGTTTAATCTCTTATGTTGTTTTTTTTAGTTTTTGTTTGAATTCTTTGGTTTGATTATTTCCAAATTAAGATTGATTGATGTTCATGTTGATTGTGTTTGGATTTTAATTTGTTTTCTTTTCAAAATTCTTATTGATGATATTATCTTGATGTGTTTGTAGGTTTTAGGATCATGGAGAATTCATTTAAGCTTGGAAGAAGGTTTGGAATTATGAGGATCACCAATTCCCACGTTTGTGGGAATTGGAGTGATTCCCACGAGCGTGGGAAATCTCTCCAGAAAGTTTCTGGAGAGAAAACCCATGTCTATGGGAATTGTGGTGATTTCCACGAATGTGGAAATCCTCTTCAAAAAGTTTTTGGAGAGGAATGAATTCCCACGAGCGTGGGAATCCCACACCTGAGGGAAACTTAAGTTTCCCTCCCATTTTTTCTCACACACTATCTTTAATTTTTCATACTCTCTCTCTCCTGACGAATTTCTCTCCTCTCACTCTTTAAAACTCTTCAATCTCCCTTTAGATTCTTGATATTTTCTTCAATTCTTTCATTATTCTTACATTCTTTTCATTTTCATGCATTAATCTTTCCAAACAACAAGGATTTAGGTAAGTTTTTTTGTTCTCTCTCTCCAAAATGCGAATTTCATTTTCTCTCTTTTGTTCTTGCAGGTTTTTCTATAACAATGGCACCGAAGAAGATGATGGCTAGAAAACTGGGTGACGAAGTGCGCCATCAAGTTTTCGGTGAAGGCAAAAGCGATTTGATGGCAACTTATCGATCTCCCTTCCCGATTTACTCGGAAGACGAAGGTACGTGTTTTCGTGATTTTAGGGATAGGGGAATAATCACTACTAGGTATTTCGATTTTGAATTGTTAGAGGACATAGGAGTGAGGACAAAGATTTAACAACTAGCTGACAACATAGGGTGGAATAGGTTCATCCAGTGTGACATGCATATTTACCCTATAATTACAATTGAAATTTTCACTACTGTCCGTTATACCCAAAAAATAGATGTGTTTTAGTTTAGATTATTCGATGTTGTGTATAAATTGGATTATAATGTTATGCATCATCTTTTCGATTTCCAAAATACAAAAGTTTTAGTGATCATTCTGAATTTGATGTGGATTCCTATTAGAAAATCTTAACGGGGGAAGACAGTTTTGATTCACGCAATGCACCGAATGCTTTAATACGTAGTGTCAAACATTTGCTGTTGCATAAATTCATGTGTTTAACTGTACCGAAAGTAGCAAATGTTCGGCTAAAGAACTGTTCTTCTTATGGTGCATAGATCGCAAGGTTAGAATCAACGCACCCTTTATAATTTTTAGATCAATTGTCAGTGTTGTCAATAAGCAAAGTTCATATTTTGGAATGGGGCACATTGTTACTGCTTTAGCTAATTTTTATAACCATAATTTGCAAGAGGTGCGTACAACGCCACACGATATGTTTGACATATCATTTTTTAGGCGTCTCGAGATTATAGAGGTTCATCTTATGGAACTCCGTAATCTTTAGTCACGTACTACAGTGAGAAACAAGATAGGCATCAATACAACTGCAACCTTCCACATCTCGAGCACCTCAGGAGCCAAAGGATGAAGCAGCAGCAGCAGAACCAAGCGCATCAGCTGAGGTTGACCAACTCCAACAAACTCTTGAAAAAATAGCCGCCAACCAACAATGGATGACATCTCAATTAAATGAGCTCAGCACACAAATGCGGACAGTACATATGGAGCAGCATAGTTTGAAGAAGAGGTTTCTCAACTTCTGTCAGAGGAATAATTTTGAAGCTCCTACACCATCACCGTCACCACCATCATCGGAATAAGTTTTTCTTATCCCTTAAACTTTTAAATTTTGTTGTTTCTTGTTTGTGAATGCATTTCATTTCATGTATATTTGGTTTCATATTATTTGTTTGTGTGCTATGGCTTTTGTTTAGTTCTAATTTCTTTAATTTTGGTTTGAATTCAATATCTTCTGTTTGGTTTAATATCATTCATTTGTTTCAATTTCTTTTGTTTGTGTTGTTTTCATTTTTATTTGGTTTAATGTCATTTTCACTCACTTGGGGGTTGACTTGTCAAATTAAAGACAGTATGATCTTTATATGTGGGGAGGTGACTTCAACTTTCGTAATTGCATTTTTTTTACATTGTGTTGAATAGGTTGCATGTTTAGGCATATTGTATGTGCTTTATGTCAGCAAAGAAACCTCATTTGAGTCACTATGATAAATATTGCCATGAGATTCTGTCATTTTAGTTGGAATTAGATTGAATGCATGCTTGGACTCAGATTAGGCTACTTAAGTAGAAAGTGAACCATATAGAGTGATGAAAAGTAGTTGGTTACATAAGTTTAGTCACAAATCGACATTTGAACAATGAGGTAGTGTAGAGATACATAATGAGTTTTCATTTGAGCTAAAGTGAGGATTGACCCATATGACTCCATCTAGAGTCATTTCATTTCTTTGTTGAGTGTACTTCCATAGGTTACTACCTTTAGAACTTTCTTTGAATCGGTTTGAGTCTACTAGATGCATGGTTAAGAGAGATGATCGAGGCCCTTTTTCTTGCTTTAACCCTTGGCTTAAACGAACCACCTTTGCATAATCCCTTACTACCACCATTGAGCCTTAACCTTTTGTTTCTTGAAAACTCCTGAAATTTTAACACTTAAAATCCCATTATCCTGCCCTTTCATAAGCTTAGTAAAGTATTAAGTAAAACATTAGTTGGGATTGTGTGAAACTTTTACGGAGACAAGTTGAGTATATTTCTGCCTGTGGACTACATTGTATATAGTGCTAGTTTTGATCCATAGTTCTTCCATGTATGAAGGAAAAAGAAAGAAAAATGAAAAAATGAAAAAAACAAAAGAAAAGAAAAAGGAAGAACAAGTGAATAATATCAATAAGTGCAGAATATTAGTTATATTTGTATGTCTCGTAGTTATGTTTTGTTATCCCATTTTGTCCGTTTTGTACTTTACTTATCCTTGTGCTTAACTCTCTTTCCCCTCTTTTGAATCACCTTAACCCTTACCACATTACAGCCCTAAACAAGTCCCTTTGATCTAATTATGCATGCAATCATTGTAGAGGAGAATTGGTGTATTAGCAAGCCTATGGTAGTGTAGTTTCCTATAGGAAGTTTG
>JAOTAY010021858.1:0-10031 GCA_025629805.1 Erythroxylum baracoense | reverse complement strand
ATGATTTATCTCAATTTTTGTGCGGAGGTAAATTAAATGAATTTATTCGTTTTAAGTATCACTGGTGGGGAATCCCTTCCTCGGAGGAAGCGCGGCCAAATGTCACGCAGGACGTTGGGCCCGTGACCCGCCCGGGGAGGGGTTCCAGCACTATCTTAGGCAATATAGACTTTTAAATAGTTATAGAATTCTTTAACATTGTTAAACTCCTCAATGCTATGAACAACACCTTCATTACAATAGTTTCTAAATGGAAAGAGCATAATTCTTTAAAAGACTATGGACCTATTTCTTGCTACAACTCTATTTATAAAATCAATTTTAAAGTGATTGCTCTAAGGTTGAAGCCTATACCTCGTAGACTTACTTATCCAACTTAGTCAACTTACATCCCTAAAAGAGAGATTGGTGATAATATTATGCGAGCTCAGGAGTTCTTCAAATGCTACACTAGGAAGAACAACTGTAAACATTGAGCACTCAAAATAGATTTTGATAAAGCTTATGACATGGTCAACTGAAAATTAATCCTTAAAGTTGACATACGTGTCGTAACGCTAGTCAAAATAAATTAACTAGACTACTACTGAAACAGTGGTGAGTCTAGGTCAATCCTACAAGGAGTGTTTGGTTAGCTTATGAAATCAAATTAATTGATGTTTAGGTAATTGGGGGGTTTTTGATTTAATAAGAAAATAAAATAAAATAAACCTAATAAAAAAATTAAAGAAAACATGCGAAAAATGATAAAATTGGAGAATTCGGTAGTGATCTAGTTCCTTGGTTCAATCTCGGTCTACACCCTAATTAAGCATAATTCATTGATTTGTTAGTCTTTTATCTCTCTTAGCAATTATTGGTCGTAGATTAATAATAAACTCTGTTAATCCCAAATTTTCCTTAGATTTTAGTTAATTCCGAAGTGCTCATTAATTAACCCTAGTATCAGAAACCTAGAATAAGCTCTCAAAGTTTATTTGGACAATCGCTTTACGAATAAGAAAAATAGACCAATCTAAGCAACAATTACGCAAGTTCAGATTGTTTAACCTATGTTATGTTATCTCTAATGATTCGGAACCATTAGTCGCTATACATGAATCGGGAGTCCAACGATTACGCATTGCATTCCATTCTAGCAATGGCTTTCATGAAAAACAATTCAATAAAGCATTAAAATCATCATCATTCAAATACCCAATCAATCCATACAAGATATCATAATCAATTTCTAATGAGAGAAAGAAACAATAAAATAATAAAAAATACTTAATCTAGGTCATCGATGTCGATATCACCTTCGAAGAAACAATAAAAAATACTTAATCTGGGCCACCAGCGTCGATATCACCGGTGTTAGGAACTTAGCCTTCTATGGGTCTCCTCAGAAAATGATTCAGCCCCATAAAAACTACCCCAACTGAAACCTCCTTCGATTCTTCACTACGTAAGCTTTCTTCTTCCTTTTCCTATTTACTGATTTGACAATTAAAGTTTATGGTCCATCTCAGTATTCACTCTCCTTCTCTCCTGTAGCTCTCTTCTCCTCCTTGTTTCTACCGTAACTTTCTACTGTAGCTGATGTGACGAATTAACTCCAATGGACTACGTGTCTGTTCATCCCTTGTTTATAACCTTACAACCTTCTCCTATTGAATGCTTCGTTTAACGTAGTTGTCTACGTTAAGCAGGACGTTTGCATAAAACATAGACTGCATTTTGCTTTTGGTTGTGTTATCATTTTGCTGCTGGCTTTCTCCTAATGCACTGTCATTTTCTTCTTCAGCTGTTATTGATTTTTTCTTCATTTTTCCAGCAAGCATTTTTAATTCTTCTTCTTTGTATTTTGATTTTTTCTTCTTCTTGTCTTTTAATTTTCTTCTTCTTGCTCCATAAAGATAAGTGAAAATTAATCTTTGAAAAACGACCCAAATGTAGTACTTTTGACTCACTTTAATTTCTTTGTTTCTAAATTATACCTAAAATCATATATGAATTAAAGTGAGTATTTTAAGAAATTTTGTAACATTAATCGGTAAATGTAAATGATTAAATGTATCAATAATTAAACACATATCAATTTCCCCTACACGTAGATTTTGGCCGTCCTCGGGCAAAAGATTAAAATTAAGCTCAAAGACCTAAAAACATATACTTAATTCCCATATTTTCCAAGAATAAATAATCATAAACAAAGACGAATGACTTTCAAAAAATCATAGCAAGAACTCAACATTCCAAGCTTTTACTCATAATCAATCAACATGCAATACCTTCAAAAACTGAGTAATCTAATAGTAGATTCGGAAAATATGTTTAACTAAAATATATCCATAGGTGCGCTCAACACCATTCATGTTCATGTCATTCCATAACTTTGCATATCATTTCATTCTCCACCACTAATATTCACATGAAAAATCATGAATCAAAGAACTTTTCAAAGTTGTAAAGTGGGTAAATGTAAGGTGAGATGTGTTTGGGTCAAGTAGCATGAAAGCCATTAAGCTAGTGAAACAAAGCAACACTTATCAAAAATTAGGTACTGTCAGCTATGAAGAATGTAGCATTTATATTTCACAACCTAATTCAACTCTTACACACCAGCCACATGAAGTATATACCAATCCAAAGGAATCACTCATATAATTTATGCCAACAAGACATTGAAATTATAAGAGTGAACCTTCCAAGCCAATTTCTACCTCATATTCAACATACTCAAATATCATATTTATTACAACTCTAGGAAGATTCATTAATCATGAATAACTTTGCAAATGCACTTCCTCCTTGATAAATTTATTTAAACAAAATTTTCATTTTTTCATTTTCTTTTTTCTTCCTTTTTCCTTTCCTTTTCTTTCTTTTTTTAACATTAAAAAAAACTACGTTAATATGGGAATTTCAATGATAAGACATAAAATAACATCCCAATCTTTATAGCCAATCCACATATATGTACACCCTCACACTTAAACTTTTATACATCCACAAACTCACCAATCACAAATGCTCCACTAGCTTTATGGCTTGGGTAGGACATTTGGTTAAGTATAAAACATGTAATGTGGTTGATACTAAAAGAAAGGTATAAAGCTTAAAGGGGTTTATCAAGGGAAAAATCATGTCAATATGATAGGTTATTTGGCTAATGTAGTTTATGAAAAACAAAGACTGCCTAATCATATCCATGTTAATGTGTGTTATAAAAATGTGGTCTCGAATAGAATTCAAAGAAAAATTAGGATGTACATGTCATGAATGTCACACATTATCAAAAGATAATGAGGCTGATATAAATGTGTCAGTCAAATAAGGTTCAAAATCTCACCGGCCTTGTCTACCACTAGTCACTATTCTTTTAAAGATAATGCACATCAACTAATCATAAGAGCAAAAGCACATGCCAAAGTTGCTATGAAATTCTCTAGTCAATTCATTCTCTACTCATGATTAAATAATCCTAGAAGCAATAGAAAATGAGCAAATGTTTCTTTGTTTTTTTTATTCTTTCTCTTATTTTGATTGAAAACTTAAAAACAAGAAAAAATAAACCAACAAGGAAACACACATGCATAAAAAAGGTGAAAATTTAAAAGCAAAGCAATTTACTTCCCTTAGGTTACCTCCTAAGAAGCACCTTTGTTTAGGGTCGCTGGCTCGACTCTTTACTTTCCTTAGGTGACAAAATTGTGATCTTCTGGTGACACATGCAATTTCTCCATATGAGGTTTTTCAGATAGGGCCTTGTTTGATAATCGTTCACCTCTAGGATCCTCCCTATCTTTAGATTCTTTATTTCTACTAACTCCTCGCTATCTTGAAATAATTTGAATGAATCTTCACCTTTTTCTTCTTCATTTAATTTTTCCAGCCTGCTAGGTAAAGGTGAAGGGTTAATCTCGAAAATATTTATGGACTCAGTACTTACCTCTGAGCCAAATGATGTATCATATTCTACTTTGAGCTCCTCCTCAGTTTCTTCGACACAAGCAATTCATTAAAGGTTGACCTCAAAATTCTCGAGCTCCTCTTCACTTTGTAAAATTTCCACGCTAATATCCATCAAGTACTCCTCAGGTTGATATGGTTGCGCCTCTTTTCTTTATGATGCTAGGCGGTTGATAGCTTCCATTAATTGATCCACTTGGCTTCTCAAGTTTTGGATTTTAGAACTTGTTTTCTCCTGGAATTGCAAAGTGCAACATACACATTAACTAATTCTTCCAAGGATTTACCTGAGACTTGATAGGAAGCTTCTGGTGTGTACAGGAATTGCTATGTTTCTTGCAAACTATCATGGAAGTAATTCGACTAATTATCCCAACCATAACAAAAGTTAGGTTTATTAGTCCAAACATTGTTATAGGATTAAGAATATGAAGTAAAGAAAAAATTACTTCCATCCATATCAAAAAATAATTTTTTAATCACAAACACAAAATAAGAAAATGAAAAGATCACGAAATAACTGAAAAGAAATCAATTACGAACAAATATATACAAAATACCAATTAAAATCACAAACAAAAACTAAACATTGCACTCCCCGACAACGACGCCAAAATTGACATGCGTGTTGTAACGTTGGTCAAAATAAAATAACTAGACTACTACTATAGTAGTGGTGAGTCTAGGTCAATCCCACAGGGAGTGTTCGGTTAGCTTATGAAATAAAATTAATTGATGTTTAGTTAATTGGGGGGGGGGTGTTCTAATTTAATAAGAAAAATAAAATAAACCTAATGAAAACAAATTAAAGAAACATGCAAAAAATGATAAAATTAGAGAATTCGATAGGTATCCGATTCTTTGGTTCAATCTTAGCCTATACTCTAGTTAAGCATAATTCATTGATTTATTGTTCTTTTTTATCTCTCTTAGCAATTATTCGTCCTAGATTAACAATAAGCTCTGTTAATCCCATTTTTCCTTAGATTCTAGTTAATCTCCAAGCGCACTCATTAATTAACCTTAGCTATCAGGAAACCTAGAATAAGCTCTCTTTTTCTGGACAACTGCCTTACGAATCGAAAAAACAGAACAATCTAGGAAATAATCATATAAGCTTGGATTATTTAACCTATGTTATGTTATCTCTAATGATTCGAAACCATTAGTCGATACACATGAATCGGGAATACAACGATTACGTATTGCATTTGATTGTAGGGTTTTCATGAAAAAAGATTCAATAGAGCATTGAAATCATCATCATTCAAATACCTAATCAATCCATACAAGATAACATAATCAATTTCTAATGAGAGAAAGAAACAATATAAAAATAAAAAAATACTTTACCTGGGTCATCAGTGTCGATATCACCTCCAAACTGGTGTTAGGAACTTAGCTTTCTGTGGGTCTCCTAATAAAATGCTTCAGCCCCATGAAAACTACCCCAACTGAAACCCCTTTCAGTTCTTCATTGCGCAAGCTTTCTTCTCCTTTTTCCTATTTGCTGATTTGACAATTAAAGTTTATGGTCCATCTCACTATTCACTCTTCTTCTGTCCCGTATCTCTCTTCTCCTCCTTGTTTCTGCCACAACTCTCCGCTGTAGCTGATGTGACGAATTAACTCCAATGGACCATGATACTGTTCATCCCTTGTTTATAACCATACGACCTTCTCCTATTAAACGTTGTATCTAACACAGTTGTCTACGTTATGCAGGATGTCTGTGTAAAACACAGACTGTGTTTTGCTCTTGGTTATACTGTTGTTTTGCTGCCAGCTTTCCCCTCATGCATTGTCATTTTCTTCTTCAGATTGATTTTTTTTTTCATTTTCCAGCAAGCACATTTAATTCTTCTTCTTTGTATTTTGATTTTTTCTTCTTCTTGTCTTTTATTTTTCTTCTTCTTACTCTATGAAGATAAGTGAAAATTAATCTTCAAAAAAGGGCCCAAATGTAATGCTTTTGACTCACTTTAATTTCTTTGCTTTCAAATTATACCTAAAAACATATATAAATTGAAGTGAGTATCTTAAGCATTTTTGTATCATTAATTGCTAAGTGTAAATGATTAAATGTATCAACAATTAAACATATATCAAAAGTCCTGAAAGTTTTTGGTTTCCTTGAAACTTCACACAATGGATCCATCAATGTATCTTTACTTTATCCTACATAATCTTATTGCCCACCAAGCACTTTAAAGCTACTAAAGTAGTTAGACAAGGGACCCTTTCTCCCTATATTTATTCTCTTTAGTATCTAAATTGTTATTCAGGTTGCTCAAAAGAAATGCTACAAGAAAAGGAGTATTCAAATTCTATTCTAAATGATAGAAGCATGGTATTGTCATCTTAACTTTGTTAATGAAACTTTTGTCTTCTTCAAAGTTAACATCCCCTCTTTCAGGTCCATCACAAAAGCTTTCAAAGCTTACAGCAGAATGTTAGGACTTACTATCAATAAGGAAAAGTCTAGCTTATTAATCTTAGCAGGTGTGACATAACTAGTAGTTAGATTGAGTTGGATCATCTACTTATTAAGTATCTTGGTATCCTTATCAACTCTATTAAACCTGTCTTTTCAGACTTCAAGCCTCTTCCTAATAGGATTAAGAGCAAATTGATAATTGGACTTCTAGATCACTATCCCTTACTAACAGATGTTAACTAATTAAATCTATGATCTCCTCTTTAAGTATATATTAGGATCTCACGTTGTATTTCTCCAGGCTATTGCCAAGACAATAAAAAAAGTTTCAAAATTTCTTATGGTTAATTAGTAGTAGCAAAATTGGAAACTAAAAAATAAGCTGGAATGATGTTTAATTACCTAAAAAGCATAGTGGTATGGGTATTTTACCAATTAGAAGCCTAAATTTTGTTCTCTTAGTACAAAGACTACTGAGACTTCTCCAAGATCAGCAAGCTCTATGGGTTCAATGGGTGTGATCGACGGTTTACATATGCTAAGTTTTAGTATTTATAACCTCGATAATACGGCAAGCGCACTGGTCGTTTACATAGTACCTAAGGTATCAATCCTATGAGGAGGAGTAATTTAATCCTAAAATCTAAGGCTTAACTTAAATTCGCAATAAATCAAAATAACAAACTGACACCAAAAATTAGTCAATCAAGCAATCAATCTCAAGAATTAAATTCATAAATTATAAACAGGATAGTAGTTGCACAACCAATTCAAGAATCAACCTAGGAACTACCAATTGATAGAAGGGGGTTTTAATTCAACCTTAATGAAAACCTAATTGATTATAAAATTATGGAATTATCGGGTCTAGACAGTCCTAGGGTGGATTACTCTCTCTCGAGTTATAATCTTTAACCCTAATTTATAAACCCTAATTATATTATGAAATTGCAACCTCTCAAATCACAATTTACGTAAAACCTAAATTAGATCAGAAATTGTCCAATAACCTACAAAAAACCTATGCACGATCTCTCGCCACACAAATTTAACGGTTTGATTTAATTCTTTATCTATCAAACCACCTAACTCTCGTTAGCCTAATTTGATGATATTCATTCAGTTCACCCTCTCAATTTGTTACTAAATTATTAAGAACAGAAATTGAATCACAAATAACTCAATGAAATTGCAATAAATTAACTTTCACTAATATCAAAGACAAATCCCAAAGGTGAGTTTAAACAATATCCTCAACATTCAACAATCTATTTAAACAATATCCTCAACATTCAACAATCTATCATCTATGGCTATCTCAAATTCTATACAATTGTAAGAATGAAATAAACTACCTGTTCTGAGAAGTACTTCGCGTCAAGCTTCTTCTCCGTGTCTCTCTTCCTTCGTCTCCTTCCTCAAATCTCTCGATAAGCTCTCTAGGGTTTCAGAATTTGGCTAATGCAAAAAGCTCCTTTCTGTAGCACCCCACCCCCATTTGACACACACATGTACACCCTTCGGACGAATGTGCACATACTTGACAGAAATGGTGTGCTAGTTATTATACTTTCATTATATAGCATGGCATCATAACTACTTCATATGTTTAACACAATGTTTAAAACACAAAAATTTCCTCATATCATTTTATAAACCATATTTACAATGTAGTCCATGCTTGTACAAGATCAGTATATTAGAGTCATGACTCTGTCTATAAAGTATGCTACATGCATGAGGAATTAAACAAAAATTAAACTAATCCTTCAGTCCCAACTGACCGACCTTTAAGCCATGTCCTCTATCCAATAGCTATACAAAATCTCTTCTAAGCAGTCTTAGAAGCTAGGTGGTCACTCTCTCGAACCTAAAAATATCAAAGTTACAATTCGGTTGAGTTTTATGAACTCAGTTGAGTAACCATCCTCGATGGTTCACTCTTGTCATGCGACACATAATTTATATCATCACATAATTCACCTCATCTCAATTTTCATAATGTAATATCAAGAAACTCTTTGTTCACATTGAACACATTTCAGAATCCACACAATTCATCATTCCGTTATAATTATGCAGATTATAATCATCGATACAATAAAAGTCCTCAAATATTGCAATCATTTAATTTATTCATATCATATGTATATGTAATGCTTATGAGACTCAACTTCATTTAATTACGTTATTGTGATCGAGTGCCTTTTTCACTGTTCCATATATGTTCTGGATACCGAGCTCTATCATACTGTCCCTTATACATTGGGGATACAAGGCTCTTTATACACATTGAACCATAGGTTCTTACCATAGATGTCTGAGCTTTAAGCTCTTTTTCACTGGCGACTCTGGTCACGACTGCCTTTATATTTCATTCATTCATGTAATGAAATGAACCATGCGTATTCATTTTGTCACATTTGCATTCTTTCTCATTCACATTTGTCATCAAACTTTGAGTCTTGCATTCAACATAATAGTTTAGAATTATTTATTCAATCGTATTCACATTAAGTAGCACTTCTAATGTTCTATTCATGCATCAAAATACCTCAGAAATTGAATGTCCAGAATTCAGTGCATACACATCACGATAATTCAGTACAAAATTTACAAAAAATCAAGTTGAGACCATCTTAGGTTACTCACAATTGCTCCTTTCAACTTATTGCCTTGAAGTCTCGGTAATGTCTGGAAACGATCACTTAATGTGTTTTTCTATAAAATGCAATAATATACAAAATTTACACATTCAGATAAATAGTCAATCATAAGCACATTCATGAATGTATTATCTATTATGCATATTCAATGACAACTTTTCGGGTCTATTTCCTTAATACGCTTTATAAGCAATTACAACACCTTCCAGACATTCTTTAATCTCTAATACTCTTTAGTCACTTTAATCCCCTCATTCAATATCAACTACATTCATTTAAGTTCTCATTTAACCTTACACATCTTGCATGGTAACATCCTTACTTGAATTAGGTTGAAAAACATCCAAACAAACACCCTTTGATATAGCACGATCATGATTTTCATGACTTTCATCAAAAGTCATGATCGTGCAGAAGCATGATTGTGCTTCTCCTCCAACTTACAATATTTTCTTCCTTTTTTCTTGCCATTTTTGACCTAGAAAAAGAAGTTTTTAGGTAACACTTTCTTCCAATAAAATGTTCCTCTATGTCTTATGTTTCTAATGACATCAAATTCATACATTTTGGTTCAATATCGTGCATGTTATAATCAAAATACCCCATACTATTCTCATACCTTGACAGAACACAATTCTCAACTTGAAGTCAACTTTCAAGACTTTTAAAGACAAAATTCAAATTCAATTCCTTTATAAAAAATGTAGCGATATGTCTATAATTTACTTTAGATCAAAATTCATCCAATTTGGATATTCACAGATCAAGTTATGGCTAAATTACATATATATGTTTACTAAAACACTGCATATAACATACTCCAGCACAATTCATTGTCAATATTCTATTACTTCTCTATCATTTCTCTATCCTTTCACGTTCATGATTAAGTTATACCTCAATTTTCAGTTCAGTAATCTCTATACACAATTCACAAGTTCATGAATAATCACAACACAATAACATAACCTAAT
>JAOTAY010021857.1:0-10033 GCA_025629805.1 Erythroxylum baracoense | reverse complement strand
CTTACCCTTCCATATTTAATCTAATGCCTTCTAACTCCTTAACTTAATCCTAACATTTCCATTAATACATGCAAACAGATAATTTAAAAAAAAATTCTAGGCAAAGTGAGAGAGTCACTGTTGTGACTTCTCAAGTCATAACCGTGCGAGGTCCAACAAACAATGACTAAGTTATATTTCAAAGTCATTTCCTAAATCCTAAGATGAATTAAAGGTTGAAAAGTTTCCTTTCTCTTTAAGTTGCATTATGCATATCCATTACACGATACCATACTCTATATGACATCATATGGTTTAGCTATACCACAAGACATAGTGTGTTATCTGAAATAAGTAAGGCAAGTATTATACCATGTAACACCAACAAAAGCCATATAACATCATTTCTATATTCTCTACTAAGTTTTCTAATAAAGTTTAATGCTAAGGGGTACAACTGAAATAAAAATTAATTCTTAAAGGATTAGTAATAGTTTCTAAAGATTAGTAAGTGAAGTGAAAAAGATCCAAACCATAGGGGAGTTAAGAGTAACTAACCCTCATTTATATTTATAGAGAACCTAATTAAATAAACTACCTATTTTAGTTTGTAAAAGGTGATTAAAAATAAAAATTACTATGTTATGACTTTTAATTAATAAGACTTTGTATGAGTATGTCAAATTTGGACATATTTGGTTAAATCTAAAGTATTTATAAACATATATTAGTTTAAACTTTTGAATTTCTCAGACAAGGTAATGTTTGAATTGACTTGGTTTATAAAGTGATGTATTAGATAATAATAGAGATTAAATTATTTGTAATTTAATTTTAATGATATTTCTTAATTTTAACTTGTCATATTTTAACTGTGAATTTATTAGTGTTAATAACAGTAACAACAACAACAACAATAACAACAACAACAACAACAACAATAACAACAAAATAATAAAAAATAAAATAATAATAATAATAATAATAATAATAATCAACATGATGATGATGTTGACGACGACGACGACGACGATTGTAACAATAGCAATAATAATAATAATGATAATGTTGATGATGATATTTTGAAAATATGTTTCTAAAATAGCTTATATTGACTTATTATTACAAAAGGAAGCTCTAACTCAACACAATGATGCTAATTACAATCAAATAGAAAGATCTTTAAGTTACTTAGAAAGATCCAATCTCCTAAATTTGTATGTTATGAAATAATTTGTTTACGAACTTTTCTTTACTAACGTGCTTGTGACTAATAAGACTGGAGATTTCTTTATTTTTAAAGGTAAAATGTGATAAGTTTCTAATTGATGTGAATCCACCGAGGAATAAATTACAAAAACTTATAAATAAGATTAAAATCTCACTAACTAAATCAAACAATTGAATAAAATCTCACTAACTAAATCAAACAATTGAAACTAATCCTTTAGATATAGACAACTAAGAGATGAAACTATAAAGGATTTATAACATAACAAAAATGATTTGATAAGTTCTACATTAGTTCAATGAAGAATAAGGATAAGGGGCACTCTCATAATTGGAATAAGACCAACTAAAAAATGGAAAACTATCTTTATTAATAGAAAATATCTGCTTTATACAGAAAAATGTTTAAAAACTCGATAAATATCGTAACTACAAGTATAACAAAGATTTTGCTTAAAGTAAAATACTAACTACTAATACTACTATAATTGAAATTCTAATAGTCCTTATTCAATTAGGGCATTAAATACTTATCTTACTTTAATAAGAACTTTACAATTATGACCTTAGGAATCCTATTCAATTAAGATTTACAATGTTTTAAGGAAAGTACCACCTTTAGGATTTTTCCTAATCAAATTGAAATTTAACTTCATAACAAGTTATATTCTAACTAGAAAACTAGTCATCTACTACTAAGCCACATAATTCATGCATTAAGCTTAATAATTAAGCAAAATATAGCCCAATTAAAATTAAACTAAAGCATTTAATAATCAATTGACTTAAAACACTAAATTAACCTTAATTTGAGGAAATATTTTTCACAAATTTCTCTAAAACTCTAGCTTTTATAGTTAATCTGATAAGCATATTTATTCGAATCTTTGATTCTTTAGTTTTGCTCACATCACTAATAATGCTGAAGTTAAAAACATAATGAGTGAATTGATGTTAACGAGTATAATATACAAAATTATAAGAGGAGTTAGATAATATATTTTATATATAAAGAAAACAAGAAAACAAAACCAAATATGAAACATAAGTAAACTTATTGCTAATTTTTTTATTAAATAAGATAAATATGAAAATAAAAAGAGCGATCAAGGTCCTTTGCTTTCTTTAAAACTAAACTTTACTTCTTAAAGGCTCTAATTAACTTATTTTAGATAAAAATATTTGTTTACCATAGTGATCTTTATTGCAAAATGGGTTCTAGAGAGATTTCTTGCCTTCTCTCTAACGTTTTAGCCTTGCTTAACCTATTCTCCTTCCCGATTCAATTCAATTCAACCCATATTATTTTCTTTCTACGGGGCCTACCTTGCTTCCATTTTCCCACCTACCTTACTTTGAATGACATTTTACCATTAATGGTAAAAATGTCAACATGCAAGGATAGCTCTTTCCACCCTTCTCTAGTAACTTCTTCACTTAAAAACCTATGTGACTCCTCCATCCCTCCTCTCTTGAACTCTAATGGTAGCCCAACAACCTTTGTACGAACCATTTTAGGTGAGCCTTCCTATAAAAAGCTTGTATGGAATAAAGTAGTTCGAGATTTGGGTTCTTTTAATAACTTAAGATATATCCCTTCTGGTGAGGATGGTTCTCCTATTGCTCTCCTTCCTTAAGTGCTATAATAAGGAGCTCTGAACTCAAAAAGAGGCTTATGTTTCCCTTAGTAAACTAGTAGGTAATTACAAATTGGAAGAAATATGGACTGATTAACACTTTAATTATTAAAGATGAATTCGACATTTTCAGGTTCAGCTTAGAGGATATGGTATAGAGGGTTATAGACCTTAGTCCTTGGCATATCCAAGGCAGACCATTATTTCCCAAAAAATGAAACTTGATGTAACTTTGGACAAAACTAACCTGAAAGCAATCCCACTGTGGGTGAACTTTCATTGAGTTCCCTTAGAATACTGGTCTTTAGAAGAATTGAGTTATGTTGTAAGCTCCCTAGGGATTCCTATGGCTCTAAATGAAGACACAACTAATGTAAGGATAATTAGTCTTAGCGTGTGTGCATTGAGGTGGAATTAGAAAGAAATCTCTTTGATTCCTTAAGGGAAATGCAATACAATTGTAAAGGGGAATTGGAAGAGGATATAGTCAAGTCATCTTATTACTGAAAACCTTTGAAGAAAGTTATGTTGAGGGTATAGAGACCAAAAAATAAAGAGCTACCTAGTCAAGAAGTTAATAATCCTCTTAGAAAGGATGCTCAACAAGAGCCATTTGTCTCAGCTGAGGTGAACATAATGGTGGAACCTTTGGAAAGCCCTCAGGAAAAGAGTGGTAAGGAAAAGCTTTATAATGATCCCAATAGAAGGGAACATTTTAAGGAATCCAAACAGATATCCAAAGTTAAGGAACTTTAAGCTTACCCATCTAACCTACCTTACTTTAAAAAGGATACCATATGGAGCTTAAAGATAGAGGTAAATGCTGCTAATCTTATTCTCCCAAGTCCATAAATTCCCCATATGTGTTAAATAGTTTGGACCTTAGTCTTATTAGTAACAAGACTAGAAGGAAGATGGGTAAGAACAAACTATAATGATGAAGCTTTTGGTATGGAATATAAGGGGATTAAATTGACCAAACAAATATATCACCTTTAAACATCTTTTATATGTCAAGAATCTTGTTTTGTTAGTCTCATTGAGATCAAAATAAAGGAGAATAATTATAAAAAAGGGCTATGGTTTTTTCATAAAGATTGGATGTCCCTCAGTAACCATACAAACAACCCTAATGGTAGAGTTATTATAACTTTTGATCTTTTTATTTTCCATCTGGTAAGTTAGTGTTTCTCAGATCAATTTATCCATGGTGAGCTCATGTTGAAGCAATCCAATTCCCCTATTTTCACAATTATGGTGTATGTAAATAATTAGTCATAATAAAGAAATTCTCCACAAAATGGCTTAATAAGATTTGGAGAAAATGAGATTTGGAGCAAGCATTTTAAATATTTTAGTAGAGATTATAGTTTTACCCTTCCCTTTTGCAATCTTAAATCAATCTAAGAAGTGACCAAGATAGATTTCATGAGCAATTAAACCTTACCTCTAAACTAGGCCTTAGTAATCTTAGATATACTGGTGTTAATTTAACTGGAATAATAGACAAAGTGGGAACATATTCACTTGTAAGAAATTTGATAAGTGTTTGGTTAATTAACTTTTATAAGATCCCTGCTACTCAGTCAAGTTCATTTTGGAAATAACTTGGTCTTCGATCATTCCTTAATAGAAATAGAGATCAAGCAAGGGAATAAGAATAGACTAGCCTTTTATTAATTCTTTATTACTTCACCCTTAACTTAGGAAAGTAACTGTCTTCGCAATGAATATGGATTGCTTAGGATCTTTTGCCTACAAAAGTGTTAACAAGTTAAAGGCCATTAGATCTAAATGTAAACTCCTTCTCAAAAATAGCTTAAACCCTCTTCTATATGATAAGAAAGAAGCTTTAATCATCTTAATTGAATTCAGGAAGCCCTTGCTATGCATCCTAATGATCCTTATATCAAATCTTCTGAAATTGAAGACCTAAATAAGTATCACTTAGGTTCGGAAACTTACAATTCACAAATAAAGCAAAAAAAAAGAATAGTATAGATGTAAGAGGGAGACAAAAATTCCACATTCTTTTACAACTTCATATAAGGGAAAAGGAATAGAGGGAGAATTATTACTCTGAAGGATTATAATGGTAATATTATGACTGATAAGAAGAGCCTCAAGGATCTAGCCTAATCATATTTTAGGTCTATTATAGGAAACTTTTTTGGTCTGTTCAAGTTACCAGTTTAGCTAGTTGAATATATTAAAAATTCTCTCAACTCTCAATACATTCCTTTACTGATCAAAGAAGTCACTTATGAGGAGATCAAGACTACTCTCTTTTTCTTTAATCTAAACAAATATCATGGGCTAGATAACTTCAATGAAATATTTTTTTAATTAACTTGGGAGTTAAATGGCCTAATGGTGACCAATGTAGTTCGAGCATTCTTTAAAAGTTGTAAGCTTATTTTTGAGCTTAAAAAGTCATATTATTTTGTTCCTAAAGTCCCCAATCCATCTTTTCTCAATGAATTTAGGCCTATTGCTTGAAGTAATGTGATTTACAATCTGATCTCTAAGATTATAGTTAGTAGACCATTAAAGACCCTTCTTGACTTCATTAACCCAAAACAAGGAGCTTTTGTGAGGGGAAGGAACATTGGAGACAATGTTAGCCTTGCTTGGGAGATTTTTAAGGGATATGAGTCTAATAAAATAATAAAGAGTTGTAATACAAATCGATTTCATTAAGGTTTTTGATTCACTCAATTAGGATTTCATCCTGAGCTCTTTACAAGTGATTAGATACCTCAGTAAGTTTATAACCTTGTATTTCCTTCGTGTCCTTGTGTTAGTTAATGGTGAACCCTCAAGGATTTTTAAAGTAGCTCAAGGGCCAAAGCTTGAGGCAAGGTGATCCTTTGTCTCTATATTTGTTTATAGTTGTAATAGAGACGTTAACTAGATTGATCAATTATAATATTGCTGGAACTCTAAGTTAAATTCTGCTACAGATGTAACAAGCTTCAACTAACCCATCTAGCCTTTACAGACGATCATTGTTATTATTTAATCTCCTGATGAAATCTTTGGACACTTTTAAAGGTTTGTAAAGGTCTAAAATTCAATCTAAGTAAGAGTTGTATCTACTTCTTAGCCCCCTCCTTAAGCTATGCACAATTATATTCCTCCTCCTTGAGGCTGTAACTTAAACAACTTCCTTTTAAATACTTAGTAATTCCTATTTTAGTCAAAAAGCTTACTATTAGGGACTGTTCTCCACTCTTTAGCTCCATTGAAAGAAGACTTCATTCTTGGTGAAATTATTCATTGTCATATAGAGGGAGACTCCGGCTTACTATATCAGCACTTAACAATCTTTATATGTACTACTACTCCCATCTTGCATTACCCAACTGGGTTATGAAGAAAATTGACAACCTTAAAAGGGATTTCTTTTGGAATGGATATGATAGTAATATGAAAATCCATAATGTTAAATAGAGCACTATCTATCTTACTAAACAAAATGAAGGAATTAGACTATGCTTAGTCAGAAAATGTCCAGGTTTGGCCAAAATATCATAGAAATTTGTGCAAACATAGAAAATAAAGTGGACCCACACTTCCACCTAAAAAACTAAATCATCTAGATAATTGGTGTTAAATCCACTTACTCCTATACCTTTCAGTAAATTCTACCCACTAAAAGTTTCATGAAGAATAATTTTAAGCACAAAATAAGTAATGGTAAGGATACTAACTTCTGGTATGACAATTGGCATAGATTAGGCCATCTGTATCAGCTTAGAGATTTCAATATGCTCAAAGTTATTGTCCTAGTAAATACTAAGGTGGGTGACATCTTAAAGAATAATTCGTAGCACTGGCCATACCATTCAACTAGACAAGTTCCAAGATATAATTTGAATGCTTCCAATTTGCACTCTAGATCTGTCTACCCCTAACTGTGTGCAGTGGACTCTATATAGCTTAATGAAGTTCACCAACTCCTATTACATGAAACTTTTAATAAGATCTCAACAAGTAATGCAAACCTATAATTAGGTATAGGACTCTCACATTGCTCCTTCCAACTCTTTATTCTCTAGTTAAGGCTTATCAAAGCTTGGTACAAGGGATAAGCTTAAATTCCCTTTAATCAATTTAGTATGTTCACTTTGTAATTATGAGTAGGAAACTCATGAGCATCTATTCTTCAAAATTTCTTTCTCATTCCTATTTTGAAACTATCTTCTTCTTCTATTCAACCTCACTTGTCCCTGTACAGACTAGCCTTGCATCACCTTATAGGCCACAACACTCAAAATGGGCCATAAAAGAGAAAGGAAGCTATCATAATTACATTTAGGTTGATTGCTTACCACATATCGAAGGAAAGGAATATCAAAATCTTTAAGAGCACCTTGGGAGGTTTATAATTCAACCACACCAAGCTTATTTTCAAGCTTATACTTGTTTCTTTAGCTCGGGACATTATTACTAAATTAACACTATAATTGAGAACCAAACTCTCTTTATAAGCTACTATTTGTTCTTTAGTCCAACTTCATTGTATGTATTTGTAGGGATGAGAGGCTAGCCTCTAATTGTAATTATCTTGTATCCTTTGCTCTTTGATCTAGTTAATTTAAACATTCACTTAATTTCTAAAAAAATAAATTATATACCTAGTTTTAGGTATAATAGTTTCTTTCTTATATAACTTAATTTATGTTGCACTTTTAATAATAAAATAAAACACTTGTCTTTCAATTCTTAAATTCCTACTAAATATATCTTAATTAGTATTTTATATTAAACTTGTTTGGCTTGTACATATGAGTATGTCTCCTTGACTACCAATATAATTGGTCCTAAAAGACCTCTCACTAAGGAAAAATCATTAAATTTTGTAGCATAATTTTTTGGATCATATGTTTAGAGAAAGAATAAATAAAATAGTTGCAAATAAAATTCAAAGTTCTCTTAATAATGGAGGATATTTGATCATATTTGGTAATAAAATTTTCAACTTCATTTTAACTTTTTCCATTATGAGTACATTATTTAATAGATGAAAATTTTGATGCTATTGAAAATTTTAAAATCTTCAAAACTGAGTTTGAGAAATAAATGAGATTAATTATTAATATGATGATATCTAATTATATTGGTAAATATTATGGTAATTATAAATATAATGTGCATCATATTAAACTATTTACCAAATATTTGTAAGACTATAATATTGATGATTATATGATATTCCTTAAAGAGGTTAAGTATGATCCTAGGAATTTAACTGAATCAATTACGCATACTAATGTTGTAGCAAGTCCCAAAGCTACTATGTGATTAATTGTGATAAATGATGTAATAAAGTCTATGAGTGATAATAAACTTTGAAACTTGCTGAAAATCTCAAATATGGCTAGCAGATAGGCTAAAAATAGATATTTAAGGTCAATAAAAACTCTCAAGGTATGATTGAGATATTTAAAATGAGATAAGTAGTTAGGGGATTCAAACAAAAAATATATGTTCTAATGAGATTTTTAGACCAATTTTTACTAAGGATTCTTTTAAAGCCATTATGGATTGCTCAATATAACCTAAAACTACATTAGATAGAAGTGAAGATGACCTTCGTAAATGGTAATCTAGATTAGAAGGTTTACATGGTTCAACTTAAAGAATATATAAAGAGTGACAAAGGAGCAGGTGATGTGAGAATTGAAATAATCAATTTATGGTCTTAAGTATGTATTAGACATTTAACTGCAAGTGTACATATTGTAATACGTGATATAATTATGAATGATATAGTTTTCACAACAAGGATGTCAATAATCAAAATTTATTAATCACTTGACCAAAATGGTTATTAAATTAATTCAGAAATTGATTAAAATAATTATGTTACTAAAGTAGCTAAAATCAAAAGTAATAAAATTTAAATAAAAATTTAATAAAATCAGTAACATAAATCTTAGATTTTGTTAATTGAACTCCTATAGTTATATTTTTGAAAATTCAACTTATTATATTAATAACATAAATCACTTTAAAGTATATTAATTTCTATTACATAAATCAATTCTAAAGTATATGAAGTTCTATCACAAGACAAATCACATATATTTGACCAAATTTTATGGTTACTTTTATGATTATAAATATTAAAATAAACCTATTTCTAAAAATATTAAAATAATCTAATTAAATTATAGTAAACTATACATTCAATTTATGAACATTTTGAAATCATGTCATATAAAATATTACCCATTAAATTATAGTAAACTATACATTCAATTTATGAACATTTTGAAATCATGTCATATAAAATATTATTTTGTTATCTTGATACACCTATTTTATGTTTATTATTATATTGCTAGGATTACACTTCCACTGAGAGTCCATCATGAAATATGTTAAATCATGTAAAGGGTGATCCATCTTTTAAAGTATTAAGCATAAAAAATCAACATACAAGTATCATCATAGATTATATGAAGATCAAGAGATTATATCTAAACTCCAAATTAAAGAACCTAATATTTCACCAAAATAAAAGAAAAAGAAGTCATCTTTGTTATATTGATCTCAAATATGATAAAAACAATCTAAGTATTACTTAAAAGCATCATATAACAAATAATGATTGATAATTAATGCTAATAAAATGATATACGTAATTGCTAAGGTTAAATCCTTTTCCTAGTGAGAGAAGCTCCTGTTTCTCCCTAATTTCACCACCTACAACCATGCTCCACTTGTACCCTCCTTCACTGATCTAGTTCTCAACTTCCTCTCTTCTGTTTTCATTTCTCATATACTCTCTATAGCTTCTTCTTTAGACTCATTAGTGTTTTTTGCTCCTTATCATTTTTGTACTTCTCAGCTATAATTACTGCTTTGTTTCTTTTTATAGTAATGTCTGAAACCACTTCCTTTCTGCCCCTCACTATACTTACTCTTGCCAAACTCTCCTTTACCACACTAAATCCTTATACTATAATCTCAACACCATTATCCCCTAATCTTACTTCCCCTCACCCTTTTGCTGATTTCGGTAGGAAATCACGGACACAGGTTATAGGAGACTTTAGCTCTTTATCAAAACTACATTTCGTCCCTATAGCAATTTGTCTGAATGTAACACCCCACTCCCGCTGGACCCGAACCCGATACCGATGGTGATATCCGAATCCGTGCCCCTCGAGGGTGGC
>JAOTAY010021856.1:0-10034 GCA_025629805.1 Erythroxylum baracoense | reverse complement strand
CATGAGATGTGTCGATTTGCCACACTTGGACCCGTTTCTCTGGTCCGACCCGTTCTCTGGAAACGGGATGTTACACACAAATCATTCATATATGTCATATAAATTCAAAGAATATGTTAAGAGTAAAAATTATCAATTGGTTTCACCAAATTCATTAAAATTTTCCTAGACCCCATTCCATTAATTTTCTTTATTAAAAATGTAACAAATTTTACACATGATTAACTTTCTCCATATAAAAGGGCACAAGACTTTAGCCTTTATTCTTATGTTTTCCTTATAACATACATAAATCTTTGATGTTTCCATCTATGTTAGTCAAGATTTTCCAAGATATTCACAAGTGTATCCATAAGAGCAAATGGTCCAAATATAAAATAAGTCCAAAAATCCAATGCAAAGTTTGGAAATAAGTCTATTATTTGATCAGATCCTCCTTTACAATCAGTTTAAACACCCATATATGGCTCCCACCTTCTTCTTGTTATTAGGAAAAGTACTTTTTGATGGTAAAAACTATCTACTTATTTTACGCTCAAAAACTGAAAGTGAACAGGTCATGACTTGTAGTAAAACAAATGGAAATAGATCCTACAAGGATTGATGCCTAGATACCGCTTAATTTAGACACAATTTTGTTTAAGAAACTAAATTATGAAATGCAAATAATTTGGAAAATTAAATTACAATTAAAAGACTAATGTAAACAATGGACAATACCAAAATTGCAGAAAATCTAAATTCAAGAATCTAAATACTAGAGATTACTTTTTTTTCCTATTTCGTCGATTGAATTATGTCTCACCCTGGATTTCTGAATGTACTAATTACCCTCTCTCAAGATGTAACTATTTATCCCTAATAGAATTAACAGGAATCAATTGGGCGATCTCTTAACCTACCTAATGACTTTAGTGATTCAATTAGTTATCAAACTATCCTATGGGTGATCAATTGACTAATCAAGATCTCTCTTCTAACTATTCAATTAATGTGATGATTGCTAGTCTATAGGTCACTAGCTCTCATTGTACAATCCTACACAAATTTCATCTCACTCACTCTCTCAATTTGTTGCAAGATGACAATTAAAAACAACAATCAACAAACACAATTGCATTCAATTCAATAAAATAGGAGTTTAACATAATAGTTCCAAAAGCAATTCCTAAAATAAAATTAGCCAAACATGGTCTCCATAATATCATCAACTTTCAAATAATCCATTTTACAAAGAATAGAAGAGATTAAAATGGCAAAAAATTGAATAGAAATACTCCTTCTCTTATTTTCCAAAATCTGGAATTTTGGTGTTGATGTGTTATTTTGCCCAATCTTGATAATGATCCTTGTCTCTATCCTTCCTCGATCCTCTAAACATGTATTCTTCACTCAAGGATGATGTTTCTACAGATGGGTGTCGTCTCCCCTGAAGATGGAGGCTTAATTCTCTTTTTATAGTCCAAAAATTCTAAGTTTAATGAAGCCTCGCAGATTGCCTCGTATTATAATTCCCACGTTCGTGGGAATTTTCATGATTCCCACAAGCGTGGGAATTTGTCATAGACGCATCTCTTATTTTCTTCTATAATTCCCATATGCTGTGGGAATTTTCATGATTCCCACGAACGTGGGAATTTGTCACAGATGCAGTCCTCATTTCTTCTCCTCTTTGATATTTAGTTCACCCTCTAAGTTGCTCCTTCCTTCTTGCTACATAAAAATAGTCAATTCTTGCCCCCAATTAATATTAAACACACAAGAACAACAATGAAAATCAAACTTAACAAAAACATACAAAATGAATCCTAAACTAGAATAATAATCAACAATTATGCTATAAAACATATGCCAATTACCTATAAAAACATATCTTAATGCACACCTATCAACATCCCCACACTTGAATCTTTGCTTGTCCTCAAACAAAACAAATACAACCAATCAATTCTACCACTTCATTTTCACATAGATCATCACATACAATCTCTCAATTTCAAGCGAACTCAAATATCAAATTAATGCACATATTATGATTACTTTTTCATTGGTGTACATAAGCAAACTCATAATTGACACAATCTCTCAAAGATAAGTAAAGATGAACAAATGAACTTTCCTCACAGTTTTCGCTCATTTCTTTTAAGTGTTTAAGGGTTAGTGTTTCACTCAAACTTCCTATAGGAAACTACACTACCATAAGCTTGCTAATCCACCAATTCTCCTTTACAGTGATTGAATGCATGAATAAATCAAAAGAACTTGTTTAGGGTTGTAATGTGGTAAGGGTTAAGGTGGGTCAAAAGAAAGGGAAGAGGGTGAAGCACAAGCATAAGTAGAGTAAAAAGCATATAAAATGGGATAACAAAACATAACTCTAAGGCATACAACTATAAACAATGTTTTGCACTTATTGATGCTACTCATTTGTTCTTCCTTTCTCTTTTCTTTTCTTTTCTTTTTCTTTTCTTTTCTGTTTTTATTTCTCATATATATATATATATATATACTAGCACTCTATATAATGTAGTCCAGAGGAAGAAATATACTCAGCCTTTCTCAGTGCAAATTTCACACAATCCCAACTAGTGTTTTACTTAATACTCTACTAAGCTTGTGGAAGGGTAGGATAAAGAGGTTTAAAGTTTTTAAATTTCGGGGGTTTTCACAAAACAAAAGGTTAAGGCTTAATAGGGGTGGTAAGGGATAATAACGGGTAGGTCATTTAAGCCAAGGGTTAACACAAAAAGGGCCTAGATCATCTCTATTAAGATGCATCCAGTAGACTCAAACCGATTCAAAACAAGTTCTGAAGGTAGTAACCTAAGGAAGTAACACTCAACGAAGAAATGAAATGACTATAGATGGAGTGATATGGCTCAATCCTCACTTTGACTTAAATGAAAACTCATTATGCATCTCTACATTACCTTATTGTTCAAATGTCAATTTGTGACTAAGCTTATGTAACCAACTACTTTTCATCACTCTATATAGCTCACTTTCTACTCAAGTAGCCTAATCCGAGTTTAAGTATGCATTCAATCTAATTCCAACTACTTGACAAAATCTTATGGCAATATTTATCAGAGTGACTCAAGTGTAGTTCCATTACTAACAGAAAGCACCATTACTTACATCAAGCAAATGATATGCCTAATATGCATCCTACTCAACACAATGCACACAATGCAATTAAGAACATCGATGTCACCTCCCCACACTTAAAGATCACATTGTCCTTAATTTGACAAGTTAACCCTTAAGTGAGTGAAAATGACAATAAACTAAATAAAATAAAAAAATGAAATCAACTCAAATACAAGAAATTGAACTCAACATATGATAGCAAACCAAATAGACCAAAATGAATTAACACCAAAATTAAAGAAACTAAAACTAAACAAAAGGAATTAAATGCAATCACACAAAAGAAATAAAAAATTTTAAAAGTGAAAGGATAAGAAAAGTTTATTCAGATGATGGTGGTGATAGTGATGGCGTAGGAGCTTCAAAATTGTTCCTCCTACAGAAGTTGAGGAACCTTCTCTTCAAGATTTGTTGCTCCTTATGAACCTTCCACATTTGTGTACCGAGTTCGTCGAGTTGGGATGTCATCTGTTGATGGTTTGCTGCTATTTGGTTGAGAATTGGTTGATATCGGTTAATAGCCACTGGTTCCCTCGATTCCTCTACTACTACTTCCTCCTCTAGCTTTGGACTGGCGCTCGATGTGGAGGGTTGGTCTGCGACTGCATTGGCGGCCCTCCTGCTCCTCACTACAGTGCACGTCTTAGGATTACGAAGTGTCATAGATTGGACCTTCACAATCTCATAGCGTCTCAAATAGGCTATGTCAAACATGTCGTGGGGAATAATATACAAAGTTTCCATATTAACATTATAAAATTCACCTAGAGTCGAAGCAATTTGAGCCATCCCAAAAGACGTATTCATTTTATTTATCATACTTATTATTGATCAAAAAATTCTATACGGTGTGTTGATTTTAAGTTTGCGGTCTATGCACCATAAAAAGAAAAGTTCTTTAGCTGAGCATTTATTGATTTTGGTTTTATTAGACACTGTCAGGCACATGAATTTATGTACTGTAAATGCTCAGCACTCTAGATTAGAGAATTTGGTGCATTACATGAATCAAAATGTTCTTGACCCGTGAGAGTGTTCCAATAAGCATCGACATCAAAATCCGCATAACCTTATAAAATTTTTGCATTCGACAAATTAAACAATTCACACATGATAGAATAATCAAGTTTAAAAATGTTTCCACCTAACCTAAACCAAAACAGATCCATTTTAGAGTTGTACTTAACTGTTGTGAAAAATTCTAAACTTAGGGTGGCATAAATAAGGACAATGCACCGAACAAATCTATTTCACCTTATATTTGCAGCTAGTTATTCAAGTCGGTGTCTAACTCCTATATTCTCTAACACTTCAAAATTCAAATACCTAGAAGTGACTATTGCTCTATTTCTAAAGTCACGGAAATGCTCACCTTCTTCTTCCGAGCAAATTGAAAATGGGGTCCAATAAGTTGCCGCTAGGTTGGTTTTTCCTTTGTCGGAAACTTGTTGACGGAGCTCGTCGACCAGTTGCCTAACCTTAATCGTCCTTGGTAGAGCCTTTGTGAGAAGAAAACCTGCAAAAGTCGCATTAGAGAGAGAAAGAGTAAAAGCTTAACTAAATCCTTGTGTTTTGAAATGACTAATACATGAAAAACATGAAGGAATGTAAGATTGATGGAAAGGGGTGAGGCAAATACCAAGAATCTAGATGAAAAATGACGAGTTTTAGAGAGTGGAAGGAGAAAAAATCGTGGGTTAAAGAGAGAGGAAGTGAAATTTTGAAAGTGAGTGAGAGAAAAAAAGGGAGGGAAACTTTAAGTTTCCCTCTGGATGGAATTCCCACGCTTGTGGGAGTCCCTACAATTCCCACGAGTGTGGGATTCCTCTCTAGAAGTTTCTGGAGAGGATTCCCACGTTTGTGGGAATTAAGGATATTGGTGATCCTCACAATTTCAAACCTTCTTTCAAGCTTAAATGAATTATTCATGATCTCAAAACCTACAAACACATCAAGATAATATCATCAACAAGAAATTTGAAAAGAAAACAAATTAAAATTCAAACAAAATTAACATGAACATTAACAAAACTCAGTTCAAAAATGATCATAACTAAAGAATTCAAGCAAACAAATAAGTAAATGAAACAATCATAAGATAGTTGACTCCTATGAGTTGCCTCCCATGCAGCGCTTCTATTATCATCGGTAGCTCGACTCTCTTTCTTACTCATGGCGGTTCAAATGACTAGAATGATAGTGGTACATAAACTAATCTCAAACTTGATACCGGGGCTACCTTATTCTGGACTCCACTTTCATTATTGTTGTCCTTTCTTCGCACTCTCCTATGTGTTCGTTTCTTTCTGAATGCATTCCCGAGGTGCTTAATATTTTCCCATCCTCCTTAGAGTTTAGGTTCTTTGATGTCCGTCAGAGGTAGAGTAAGATGATAATTCTTCTTCGACACCATGAATGTTAGCTACTCCTTCCCTACTCTCAATATTAACTCGCCCCCGTCAACATCAATAATTGCACGAGCAGTAACCAAAAACGGTTGCCCAAGAACCATCAGTGTTTCCTCGTCTTCACTAATATCCAATATGTAAAATCTGCAGGAAAGACAAATTTATCAATATGTAGCTGAACATTCTTGATGATCCCCTTCGGTAAATGCACCATCCTATCAGTTGTTTTCACTAATGTCTTAGTCGGCTCTGGCTTTTCTAAACCTAACTTCTGACTGAATGGACACGACATGATGTTGATACCTACTTCCAAATCCACAAATGCTCGATCTATCTTAACTCTAATTATATTATAAGGAATGAAAAAAGTCTCCTGGGTCTTCTTTCTTCTGTGATACATGCAGACTTTCTCCTGTTATGTGATTGATAACCTTTTCTTTCAACGACCCCTTTAACATGAGCTCTATCTGGAGTTGATTTGTTATGTCTGTCATCTTGTTTAACTCCCCTTCCTTCGAATTTCGAGCTACTCCACTTGAAGATGGCTTCCACTGAGTTAAAATTTAATGTGGAAGTCCAAGCTAAAGTTCTTTAATCGGCTCGAACACTGTTTATTCTTCTTGCTTATTTCCATCTTTCTCCCCATGTTTGCTTTCTTTTTTCTCTATCCGAGCAATGGCTATGATTCTTTCCTTCAGATTCACCTTAGTGTAGCTTGGTAGACTACCTGCATTTCACGAAGATAAAGTGTTAGATAGTTAGCTAACCTGAACTTCCATATTGTGGATGGATGATGCATGATTCTTTAAAAGCTGATCGAATTTTGCCTTCATCCTCTTCTAATTTTCCTCCTAACTTGTATGCATCCTTTTATGATTCTGTTCTTGTGTTGCCAATTTGGACCCTAAAACCTCCATCATCTTATCCATTTTGCTTTCCAATGCTTTGATTCGATCTTACTGGAATCATGGCGGTCCTTGTGGTCTTTGTTGGCCACATACATTATTGTTACTTCAATAAAAGTTCAGGTGGTTTTTTCAACCCAGATTATATGTGTTCGAATATGGATTGTTACCTTACTATGGCTGGCCTAAATAGCTTACTTGTTTGATCCTGCTAGCTCATAATAGCAAACATTCCGCTGAGTTGTGGTTGTTCTCCCTACATAGCTCACTTGTACCTATATTGCCTTAACTACTTAGGTGGACGCTGCTTGCATGTTAACTGAGTCAATAGGTATCATACCTTTTTGCTCCTTCTGTCCTTGTCTACTCCTCTTGCTCAACCACATGCAGCTGTTACTTGCCAACTCTTCCAGCAGATCATGAGCTACTTCTACCGTCTTCCTCATCAGTGAACCTCAGGATGCTACATCAATTACGCCCCTTGTGCTTGTATTCACTCCATTATAAAATGTTTAAAGCAGAAATTCCTTCGAGAGGTTATAATGGTGACAGTTTCTTTGAAGTTCTTTAAATCTCTTATAAGCTTTGTAGAGAGATTCTTCGTCGCTCTGTTGGAAATTTGTTATCTCCTTGATAACCCTCGTCTTTTTCAATGGAAAATACTTGGCGAGGAATGCTTGGGTGAGCTGCTCCCAAGTCGTGATCTGACCTGGATTCAACGAATTGTACCATACTTTAGCCCGATCCTTCAACGTGAATGAAAATAATCTCAACTTCACCACATCGTCAGACATTTCGTTGAATCTGAATGTGTCACAAATCTCCAAGAAATTTACAATATGGGCGTTCAGATCCTCGTTGGATAGCCTATAGAACTGCACGCTATTTTGCAGGATATTAAGTAGCGCTAGTTTTATCTCAAAATTATTTACTTGGACTACCGATCTCGCCACTCCTTGAGGACTAAACCCTGGCCTCATGAAGTCCATTAACGTTCGCTCTAGTCCTCCTTGCTCTCCTTCTTCAGCCATATCTTAATTTGAAAAATTAAGACGCTTTTCCCTTTTTATTTCTCTTTTGTGGTTCTTAATGTCAAGGAATTCGTCTTTAATAACTTCTTCCATCCTTCGTGTGCTCTTTGTGTTCATGCAGCTACAAATACACAAGCAAGAGTGTCAAAAACTCTTAAATCAAAGTAATCTAAATTAGACACAATGCTCAACAATCAATCCCCAGCAACGATGTCAAAAACTTGTTGATGGTAAAACCTATCTACTTGTTTTACGCTCAAAAATTGTAAGTGAATGATCGTGACTTGTAGTAAAAAGGGCGGACATTGATCCCACAGGGATTGATTCCTAAGCACCGCTCAATTTAGACATAATTTTATTTAAGAAACTAAATTATGAAATGCAAATAATCTGAAAAATTAAATTAAAATTAAAAGATTAATGTAAACAATGGATAATACTGAAATTACAGAAAATCTAAATTCAAGAATCTAAAAACTAGAGATTACTTTTTTTCCTATTTTGTCTCCCTCTTACTTTATCGATTGAATTACGTCTCACCCTAGATTTTTGAATGTACTAATTACGCTCTCATAAGGTGTATCTATTTATCCCTAATCAAATTAACGGGAATCAATTAGACGATCTCTCAACCTACCTAATTGACTCTACCAATTCAATTAGTTATCAAACTATCTTATGGGTGATCAATTGACTAGTCGAGATCTCTCTTCTAATTATTCAATTAATATGATGATTGCTAGTCTATAGGTCGCCAACTCTCGTTTTACAATCCTACACAAATTATTCAATTAATGTGATTATTGCTAGTCTATAGGTTGCCAACTCTTGTTTTCCAATCCTATAAAAATTTCATCTCACTCACTCTCTCGATTTGTTGCAAGATGATAATTAAAGACTACAATCAACAAAGACAATTGCCTTCAATTCAATAAAATAAGAGTTCAACATAATAGTTCCAAAAGCAATCGCTAAAATAAAATCAGCCTAACATGGTCTCCATAACATCATCAACATTCAAATAATCCATTTTTACAAAGAATAGAAGAGATTAAAATGACAGAAAATTAATAGAAGGACTCCTCTTCTTTGTCAAAATCTGGAGTTTTGGTGTTGATATGCTATTTTGCTCAATCTTGATGTGATCCTTGTCTTCAATCCTTCCTCAATGCTCCGAACATGTGTTCTTCACTCAAGGATATTGTTTCTATAGGTGGGTGTCGTCCCCCTTAAGATGGAGACTTAATTCTCTTTTTATAGTCCAAAAATCCTGAGTTTAATGAAGCCTTGTAGATTGCCTCATATTGTAATTCCCATGCTTGTGCGAATTGACATGATTCCCACGAGCGTGGGAATTTGTCATAGACACATCTCTCATTTTCTTCTATACTTCCCAAGTGACGTGGGAATTTGTATGATTCCCATGAGTGTGAGAATTTGTCATAGATGCACTCCTCGTTTCTTCTCCTCTTTGATCTTTAGTTCACCCTACAAGTTTCTCCTTCCTTCTTCCTACATAAAAATAGTCAATTCTTTCCCTCAATTAATATTAAACACACAAGAAAAATAACAAAAACATACAAAATGAATCCTAAACTGGAATAATAATCAATAATTATGCCAGAAAATACATGCCAATTACTTATAATAACATATCCTAATACACACCTATCAATGAGCCTTGGATGCAACAGACTCAATGTAGTGTGGTTGAAGATGTTGTTGGAAGAACTTGGGTATAAACAAGAAAATATTACTCTGTTTTGTGATAACCAAAGTGCTTTGCATGTTGTAAGGAATCTAGAATTTCATCCAAAGACAAAACACATTCAAGTTTAATACCACTTCATTCGTGAGAAAGTGGAAGAAGGAAAGTGGATATTCAAAAAATTCATACCATGGATAACCTGACAGATTTTATGACAAAAGCAATTAATGCTGACAAGTTTATATGGTGTCAATCCTCATGCGGCCTAACAAAGACGTAAGCAACATGTCGCGACAAGGTAAAAAGAATAGTGTGAAGATCTGATTGACTCTAAATCAAATCTCCAAGTGGGAGATTGTTGCTGCCAACTGCATCAAAGTTAAGAAAGAGGGTAGTCGACAGCACAAAGTCAAGAATAGTAGGAAGAAAAAACAGAGGCCAGCTATGGACAGTCTGTCCACAGCTGAGTGTATGCATATGGGAGGCCGATAAATATGCCGTCTTATATCATTTTTCTAATATCCCAGAAATCTCTTCTTCTATTAAATCCCCACAAAAGTTTAGAGAGTGTTTTTCCTATTTAGTGAGAGAGTCAATGTTTCTCTTTGTAAAATAGAGCGAGGTTGTACTCCTAAATTTCATAGTGAAATTTCTTTTTTCTTGCCCGTGTTTTTTACCTTAATTTAGGAGTTTTCTATGTAACATCTGAAGTAAATCATGCATTAATATAGAATTCACGTACAATATACGAGATTCACAAGAAGGGGGTTGAATTGTGTATTCTTTTCGTGAATACAAAAACTTTAATATATCTTGTTAAGAACTTTTCCAA
>JAOTAY010021855.1:0-10034 GCA_025629805.1 Erythroxylum baracoense | reverse complement strand
TGCATATATGAATGCATGAATATGTCAAAAACACTTTAAAAACCCTAACCCATTCCAAATTGACCAAAATGCCCTTTCCAATTGGTGAGGGGATGTTACATTGGTTATGCAAACTGGGATGTTATGATCTACCATAACATGAAAAGTTATTTTGTCGAAAACTTGGTTTTTATTTTGTCAAACAAGTTTTGACACATGAACTTGTGCATCAACAAGTGTTCATGGCTCCTAATGATGTTGTTGTGTGTGTTCTTAGCGTTGAAACGCTCTAACCTAGTTAGTTCAATCCAGTAGGGGTTGACATGAAAATCATCATGCTGATCCACTATGGACAACTCAGGGAAACCACAAATTTCATGCAAAGCCTCATAATGAAGCCCATAAGGTTGTCCTTGTAACCTAAACCACAATTCTCTAGGTTTGTTGGATTCGAATTGAAGGGAAGTAAAGAATTCTAAGGTAAGTTCTTCGTAAGCTTAGAATTGAAATTGAATGAACTATCCCCATTGAATTCTGTCTGCTAAACTTTCTACCTTGTCTTGCAATTCTAATTTATCTAAGGTTTCAAAATGAAAATACTTTGGGACCATAATTTTCTTATTGAGAAGAGAATGAAAACGAGTACCTTCCTCATCTGAGATGATTGGGAAATGTGATTCTTTCGTTGGATCAAAAACAAGTTCATGCTTGGTTTGGCTAAACGGTAGATTTCAACACACTTTTTTCGAAATCAAAAGGCAACATAAGCGTAAACACCAAATCAACATGCTTTTAATCCTTACATGATAGGGCATAAAGAAAATAAATAAAATAGGACTTATTAACCTAAAGTCATTCCACTAAAGCCAATTGGTTGAACTCCTGAATTACTTAAAATTATAAGAAACATGTTTCAATTTATTAATTCGATGTCTAATTGCAAACTCTATTATGAACCATATTATAGCCATCCGCACAATAAAGGGTAAAATTACCATTTTACCCTTATGTTGCTTTTTCCTTCTAGATCTCCCATTTCACTGTATATGGTGATTAACACAAAATATCTAATCTTGGTGTTAAGACTTGATGGGTAGCTAGTCCATCAAACTACTGACACCAGTTTAATCACCAATCTCTGTAAAACATATAGAAGTAATGATATCACTATATACTCTTTATTTGAGTAAATGTTCTCTGATGTTTGTTTCAATTAATAATTCTAACATACAGACATTGGATTGATACCTTGTAAAAATTCATTCTGATCATATCAAGAATTATAACGAAACACAGAAGAGTTCACCACTCATCAAGATTATGGTTTGTAATAAACGAATGCTAAGGTGTATGTTTTAAAATTAAAGTAAGGGCCTACTTTATTCTTTAAAAACATACATGATTCTAGATTCATTTAATAGTGCCATTACTGATAGTTAACTACTATCATAATTTGAAATTCATCATTCCCTTGAAGTAAACTCCTTTACTTACACGGAGGTAAATCGCAACACTACAGTCTAAACCATAATCAAGCGACCAACTTGATTATTCAACTGTGAATCAATTAATTTAGATTCTAATAATATACATGTTTCCTATACATTTCCATGTATATGTATATTACTTACAAAGGAACCTTGATACCTTATGGCTAGTTATATTATGCTCATACAAATAAAACCAAACTCTTTTGTTTTATTAATAATAAATATTTTCATTACGATAATGTAACTGGAAGAAAATTAAGTTATATGTAAATACATTTGCTTTCCAGGGCACTATATTTACATAACCCTAATAATCGTGTCTTGTGGTCTGAGTCCAAGCTTAATTCAAATATCAAAAAAATTTTAAAAAGAAGGTCAATCTTAGTCCAAAGTCCATCTAACTCGAATTAAAATTGTTGACTTTAAACTAGATCGAGTTAGACTATTTTATCAAACTTGAGATTTATTTTTAAAATAAAAATTTTATTTTACTTATAAAGAACAATATTTTAAAATAATACTAAAAAAGAGATGACTTGTTGTGTGTGTGACTCCTAGGCGTTGGTTATTGCCCAATGGATAATGGCATAAGGTATATGTTCGCATTATTTCATTTTCCATTACCAACTATTAATGTTAGTATTTATAATTTTGTTAAATCTACAACTGAACATATATTTCTATTTCTATAACTAAATATTTATTGAATAAACATTTGAGATTAAGTAATAATGTGAGAGCATATCAATAGTTTAATTTTGAGATTTTCAAATAATTAAATTAGATTTATATTAATTTATTATATAATAATAGATATTGGTGGATTTTAATAAATATTTGGCTTTCATTTATTCTTATAATTTTTATTTCTTATTTAGTATATACTAGTTTTATAACGATTTAATGTCAGTCGAACCTTTAAATTTTAATCCTTTCCTTTAACCGGTTCAATGCTCGGTTTGATTTTTAAAACGTTGTCAAAAATAAATTGAATAAATATATCAAAGAACAAAAGATGTTGGAAAATATTAAAAAATAAAAAATAACACAAGAGAAGGAGATGAGGAGGTTGAAAATGAAATGAAGAAAGTGGAAAATCTCCACCACTCATACATATCCTTAATTTCCCCTCTAACCAATAGCATCTCTCCTTCCCTTGTCTCTACCTTTTTTGTCTTTATAGTACTTTCCACTTTTTTCCCTTTGTTTTTTAGAAAAATCAGGAAAATAAACAAAATTGCATTTGTGTAGAGCAAGCAGGCTAGCAAGTTGTGTTTTCTGTATGTATTTTTCTCTACCACCTTTGTCCATTCTCTCCTACTCCTACTCATACATTGTTCTCTTCTCTTTTTTGATCTCACCTACATGTTCTTAATCTTCTACTCAGGTATGCCAACTGCCTTCACCTTTTGTACGCCATTTCTTGCTTGGTTCCCTAATTGTAAAAAGCTTCAATCCTTCTCTTTTGTTTGTTTACAGCTTTAGAAAGACATGCCTTTTTTTTTCTTCCATTGTTGTTACATTACTTCTATTTGATGTTTATTTTTTTTGCTTTACTTTTCTATTCTTGTCCATTTGACCTTTCTTCTAGGGATCTTCTACTTGTTCTCATCAATACCAGTTTTTCTTCACATGTTTTGACAAAGATGAACTTGCATAACTTAAAACCCAATAGATTTTAATCCCCAATATTTAATTTTATCATTCACTAAATCTAATCAAATTATAGACTTGGTAGTTTCAGATTGAGTTTCCGAATCTTAACAAACATGAAAAATGTATTTTATCTTACCCTTTCTTCAATATTAACAACATCACAACTTTATTTATACCTATAAGCTTCTAAACTATAATGAATAAATTTTAGACTGATGGAATGATTATTTTATGTGCTAAGATGCTTTTTTGTTTCTCAAAAGTTTTTCATTTTTTGTTTCTCAAAAGTTTTTCATCTTTTCATTTCCAATATCACCATCATTACATTCTTTGAAAAGTTATAGGTTAGTATCTGGATTTATGGCGTTATGTTCTTGTTAGATATGTTTGTATGGTTCTTTATGTTAAGAGCCATGCTTCAAAAATTAGTGGACTAGGTCCACTTTTCTACTCCTAGTTTCTAACAATAATATCTTTTGTTCCTAGTTTTTGGCTATTGTGTTTGACCATTGTTCTACTTAGTTAGTTTGCAAAAAAAGGTTTCTTCTGTAGCAAGTACTTAGAAACGTGGGCCACGCTTCCCACTATCTTTTCTTAGTTGCATATTTTAGGATTGTTTGGCATGGTGTAAGGACTATATAATAAGTCTTAAAGCTTTGTCTTATTGTAATTAATGAAATTCAGTACCTCATCCTCCCATTCAAATTTACTTTTTTACCTTATCCTTTATTGAGAACCGATAAATTTTTTGGTAGTAGACCATGTTATTTTGAGTGAGCAACACGTGCACCCCTTTTCACTCACAGTAAAAGCAAGTGAGGTCTAAACTAGGAAAAGAAAATAATTGGCAAAGTGGCAGAGAGAGCAAACACCAGACAGAAGCTTAGTTACAGAGAAAACCATGAGCATTGTAGCAGACCTCCACAAAAAAAAAACTCATACCATGGCAAGTAATGGCACCAACACTACCTCTCAGCCCTTGATTCCAATTTTTAAGGAGGAGAAATATCACCTGTGGAGTCTCAAGATGAAGACTTTATTCAAGTTCCAAGAACTTTGGGACTTGATGGAGAACGGGTATGAAGAGCCAAACCCAGCACCAACTAAACCTGACCAACAATTGCAAGAGAATGTAAGAAGGATGCCAAAGCTGTATTTTTAATCCAGTTGGCAATGGATGACGAGATATTTCTATGAATTGCAGTAGCTTTAACCTTGAAGGAAGCTTGGGAAATTCTGAAGCAAGAGCTTTTAGGTGATAAAAAGGTAATCACAGTTAAACTCCAATCTCTTTATCCTAAATTTGAGACTTTGGCTATGAAAGAAAAAGAGTTTCTGCAAGATTTTCTTTCTATGGTGTCTAGGATTGTTATCCATATAAAAACTCATGGTGAAAATGTTAGCAGCGAAACTGTTGTTAGTAAAGTTTTAAGGAGTTTAACTAAGGATTTCAATCATGTTGCTGCTACCATTGAGGAATTTAAAGACTTATCAACTTGTACATTTGACAAATTAATGGGTTCTTTAATTGCCCATAAAGAGAGGTTTAACAAATCTAGTGAAAAAGCAGATGAGAAAGCATTTCAGCTGAAAGGGAAGTACTGTTTTAAAGAAAAAACATAAAATTTTGGAAGCAGAGGCGGAGGCAGAGGTGGTTTTCGTGGCTGAGGTAAAAGGCGTGGTCAATCAAGCAATCATCAACAACATAGAAGCACCATCCAATGCCGATATTGTAAAAAATATGATCACAATGAGGTTAAATGTTAGACGAAGTAGAAGGATGAGTAGAAACTGACCAATTTCACAGAAAAGGTTAACGAGAAAAGTAAGCTTTTTATAGCACAATGTCATGTTAGTGATGTCTCTAATGATGTCTGGTTTATAGATAGTGGGTGCTCCAATCACATGTGTGGCACGAAGTCTCTATTTTAAGATCTTAATGAATCCCAGAAGAGCGAAGTCTAACTTGGAGATGACAAGCAAATTCAGGTTACAGGTAAAGGAACTATTGTCAATAGCACAGTTGAAGGTAATGTAAAACTTTTTTACAATATGCAATACCTGCCCAATCTAGCTCATAATTTGTTAAGCTTTAGATAGCTTATAAGCGTTGGATATGCAATATTGTTTGATGATGAGTACTGTGTCGTTAGGTATAAGAAAATTGGAAAAACCATAGCTAATGTTCTCATGTCTCAGAACAATGTGTTTCCTCTTGAAGTGTCCACTATTGCAAATTGTGCATTAGTTGCTAAAGGGTCCAATGAAGCAAAATTATGGCATTTATGTTACAGTCATTTGAATGAAAAAGGGTTAGAGCTGCTAAGTTAGAAAAACATGGTTCTTGTGTTACTTAATATAGGTGTACTTGATTTCTATAGAGGTTATGTCTATGGGAAATAAAGTCAAAATTCATTTCCTGTAAACAAGGCTTAGAGGGCTTTTGCTTATCTTCAATTGATTCATGTTTATGTATGTGGTCCAATGAGTGTAGAGTCTTTTAGTGGAAGTAAGTAATTTGTGGTGTTTATTGATGATCATAGCCAAATGAGTTGTATTTCTTAGAACAAAAATTAGAAACTTTTGGTTGTTTTAACAAATTCAAAACAATGGAGGAGAATCAGAGTGGGTGTCACATAAAAGTGCTCTGATCAGATAGAGGTGGTGAGTTTACCTCTAATGAATTTAATAGTTTATATGATGAACATGGTATTCACAGGGAATTGACAGCACCATACACCCCATAACAAAATTGGGTAGCGAAGCGAAAGAATCAGATGATCATTAAGATGGCCAGGAGTATGATGATAGTAGGTTGACTTCCAAAATAGCTTTGGGCAGAAGTTGTAGCAACTGCAGTGTATTTAATGAATCTCTCGCCAACAAAGTTATCATGAATTGTAATTTATATGAAGCATGGAAAGATCAGAAACTAAAGGTAAGTCATTTGAAAGTGTTTGGTCGTATAGCTTATGTCTTAGATGCATCTTTACATGGCACCAAACTTGATAAAAATAAAAAATGCATTTTTGTTGACTATGGCACTCAATCTAAGGCATATAGGCTATATAATCCTACAAATGGCAAAATAATTATTAGCCGAGATATGAGGTTCAATGAAGAAGAAACTTGGGTGTGGAATGAAAATAATGGTACAATGATAGTACCACCTCAAGCTCATGTTCCAGGAGATACTTCAGAATCTACCACTGTTGAACAAATAGAACCAACAAGTTATGATGATCAATCTAGCGACAACAGCTCTCCATCACCTCCTAGCAGACTATCAACTCCAGCAAATTCAAGTTTTTTAAGTGAAACACCTCCTAGGAAATTTCGTTCCTTGATGGAAATTTATACTTCTTGTAATTATGCTTTATATACATATGACCCTGTTAATTATGATGAAGTTACATAAAAACAAGTTTAGGAAAAAGTCATGAATGAGATGTCAGCTATATGTTTTGCTTCAGATGATGATAAGCCCACCACTTCTTACTTCCTTGAACTCTATGAAATAGCATCGGAACTAAGACAAAAAAGATACCCAGAAGTTCTTTTTTTATCATCCAATGAACTAGCCCAATCGTTATATGTAATCCCAGATAATTTGAAGTCTGATACTTTTGAGTACCAAAATTCCAAAATCAATAATTCAAAGAATATTTGACAAAAGTTTCCTCTATTATAAGCCAAATGAGATCATATAAGAGAATATTAATGACAAAACTATTGTAGCTAAGGTGCTTATAAGACTAGTACCTAAGTTTGATCATGTTGTGGCCGCGATTAAAGAGCCAAAGGCTTTGTCAACCTTTTCCTTTAATGAACTAATAGGTTCCTTACAAAACTATGACTTTGGGATTTGGCTCAAAAGTATTAGACATTAGATTATAAATAAATAGTAAATTTTAAAAATAAGGAGAAGATATAATTTTCAATTTTTTGGGACATCAAGAATAACAGGATTTATTGATCAAATATAATTTTATTTAAATTTTAAAGAATTATATTTTTAAAAGGATACTAAAAACTTATTAATTAGTAGTTTAGTACAGATAAGGAAATTTGTTTAAGATAATTTAAAGGTGTTTTACATGGTGATATTTAAACTTTAAAGAAGTATATTGAAAGAAGGACTTATTAATTAGTAATTTAGGATAGATAAGAAAATTTGTTTAGGATTATTTAAGAGTGTTTTAAGGCGTGGTATTTAAACTTTAAAGAAGTATGTTTAAAGAAGGAAACTAAAATTGTTATTAATTATTAATTATTAATTTAGTATAGATAAACAATTTTGTTTAAGATAATTTAATAGTATGTTAAAAAGTGATGTTTAAACTTTAAAGAAGTATATTTACAGGACACTTAAAAGTTATTAATTGGTAATTTAGCTTAAATAAATAACTTTATTTAGGATAATTATTGAGTGTCCTTCTTTGAACATACTAACTTTTGACTTTTTAGATATATTCAGTCTTGGAAACTATTTCAATTTTTGTTTCCTATTTGAATTTTTTATTTTTAATTCTTTTTCAACCTTTTTTATATTTCTTCTATGGCTAAAAGCCCAAATTGGGGCTTAATCTTTTGAGTTTGATCAATTTAGAACATTAAGTCCAAACCAGCTCATTTAAGGGCTACCATTTCACCGATCTGATCAATTAAAGACTTTTTTGGATGGAAAAATAGGGCGCATTTACACGCGCCGTTACATGTAGCCAACATGGCAGGATTATCCTTTGAAGACCTAAAAATTTCGTAAATTTGTAAAGTAAAAACAAAGAAAGTAAATTTCATAAAGTAAAAGAAAATTTACAGAAAACCCTAAATCCCAAAATCCCATCATCGCTCCCCTCTTTAAGACTTTGATGCATCTTCACCATCGGCCATTATGGTTGAGTCTTCATGCTTGGTTCGCACATCTTCAGTAAAGGTTCACAAAGGTTGCCTTGGCTAGATTCACGGTTGATCATTCGTTGAAGGGGTTGTGTTGGTTGGTCTTCACCGTCCTCTTATCCGCGCTCCAGTCTTCATTGGAGGGGTTGTGTTACTTGGTTGACGCATCATCTCTTGAAACTAAAGTAAGCCCTACAATTAAAGTATTATCCATTAGACTTAAGAGCGGTAAATATTTGATTCAATAAGGTCTGAGGTTAGAGAAGTGTGAGGTTAGCGTAGTCTAAGGAAGATAGTATGTTTGAGATGGGAAGAAGCAAACTAGCATTAGTTTCATCTTCTACTGAAAATGGTCAGTTACAAAATGGGTAGCTGTTAAGACCAACTACTGTCCTTTTCTTTCAATTATGTTTCCCTTTGCTTTACTAGTGGGAGTATTTGTCATATGAGTATGTATTTGTTTAATTACAATACTGATGTATTGTTTTTTTTATTGTTGTTTGCAACACTCTTAGTATCATTGATGATAACATAAAGTTCTGATTTTGTTATTATATCTGAAAGACTCCAATTACTAGTAAATTAAAGTTGATGTAACAATTGAATTGAATAAGGATTGCATTTAAACATTGAGCCATAATAAACCCTTAGAACTTCGTAAGTTGGTTGATGGAATTGTTATGAATATATTAAGCATCATGTTCTGTGCTAGGCTTGAAGTTTTAAGTTTCACTTCACCGTTTCCTTTCAACATTCTGATTGAGTGTTTTCCTTTTGCTGGAGTTAGTTTTTTCAGTTTGACAGCATGACATTTGATGAAGTAACTCTGCGGTTTAACCATACGGGATGTTTTGTTAATGTGGGTGATAATGTTATGTATAAGGATGGTATTGTGGATGAAATTAAATTTGATCCTGACTTACTGAGCTATTTTAAATTGCTTGATGTATGTAAAAGAAGTAGGTATAACAATTTGAATAAGATATTTTATCTTATTCTTGGTTTTGAACCATGTAATGGTTTAAGAGTTGTACAAGATGATGCTAATGTGTTAGATATGGTTAGTCAGATGATGGGTACAGGTGGTATTGATATTTATATTGAACATGGTGTGGATACCCCAATTAAAGTGATTGGGGATGATTGTAATGGGGTTAATAAGGGTAATGTAGTTGAAGAAAATGGTGAGGATGTTAATAATGTAGTTGGAGGTAATGTAGGTAATGTAGACAATATGCCAAATGTGGAGGATGAAATGAAAATGATGCAAATATAGAGAATGAAGTTGATACAAACATGGAGGTCGAAGACGATTTAGAGCCACCAGATGAAAGTAATAGTCCAAATGAAGATGTTGAAGATGAATTAGAGCAAGGAGATGAAGGTAATGGTTTGGATGAAGATGTGGAAGAGGGTTTAGAGCAAGAAGATGAAGGTAATGGTCCGAATGAAGATAATGGACCAGATGAAGCTGATGCAAATGATGAAGATGAAGATGAAGATGAGGTAGTTTTGTCTGAATATTATGATAGAGATGAGTATGGAGAACTTGTTAGTGATGTAGATGAAATGGTAGATTATGCTACTAGGAGGAAAAGGAAATACCCTGTTTATGATGAAAATGCAACTGAGCCTTACATTGAATTAGGGATTATTTTTCTTAATCATTTGCAATTTACGCATGCAGTGAGTTTGTTGTCCATTAAAACAAAGAGGACTGTCATGTTTACCAAAAATAAGCCCAAGTTTGTCCAAGGTGAATATAGGATTGAGAACTGTCCTTAGTATATATATGAAGCATTTGATAGGAAGCTGCAGTCATTTCAAGTTAAGAAATTTAGGAACAATCATGACTATAATAGGGTATATACAAATCCTAGGATGAACACCAGTATCTTAGCTGACTTGTTAAAGGATAAGCTTAAAAGGGAGTCATTTATGAAGAATGATGATATAAAATTTTACGTTAAGGATTGTTTAGGTGTTGAAGTGTCCATGAGTATGGTGAGA
>JAOTAY010021854.1:0-10035 GCA_025629805.1 Erythroxylum baracoense | reverse complement strand
TCCTTTTAATATTAGAAAATAGTTTTCTAATTAAGGAAAAGTAATTTCTAATGAGATTAGAAATAGTAATTGCTAATTAGATTAGAAATATTTTTAATCGGATTAGAAAATGTTACATATATAATTTTGGAAAAGGAGTTTTCTAAATTATAAATATTTTCTAGTTGGATTTGAAAATAGTTTCTAGTTGGATTTGGAAATAGTTTCTAGTTGGATTTGAAAATAGTTTCTAGTTGGATTTGAAAATTTGTTTTCAAGTCAAATTAAATTTCTATTTGTAATAGGAATTAAATTTATTTAGGAATCAATGGTTTTAATCTAATTTAATTTTTTCAAAGAGTTGGAAATGTTATTTTAGATTATGAAGATCAATAACTAGAATCAAATAAAGCTTGATATTTTATGCATATAATTTGATTATGAGTGTATAAGTTGCATGCTTTATTTATATGGTTGATATATATATTAGATGCATGTTAAATTATATGTTTTATATATGTAGTACTTTACATGCAATTTTGTGATTGATGAGACAAATGAAATTAAAATCCCTCGTTAAAATATTAAGTATATGTTCAAAACTTGATTGTTGCCTTCCATTGTTATAAGAATAAACCAGAGTTCTATTTATTATAGGCTTGTTGAGCAAACTCAAGGCCGCTTTAACCCGAATATGTTTAGTCTTGTGACAATGAGTTCTACTTAACTAAATTTATATGATGGATTAGCAAACTCATGATCACATGAATTTAGAGGCAGGGTTAGGAACCACATATAAGATATGTTTTGGCAAAAGTTGTCACCTAACGGATCTAGGAGTCATATGAGATGTGATTGATGAAGTAGTTATCTACTTAATTTAAGTTTAGTTGGTTTCTTGAGCAACTCAAGATCAACTATATTTGAATGGGATCCTAGCTTAGTAGAAAAATTAGAGTAATCTTGCTGAATAGTAGTGAGGGCTATTATTTTGAATAAAATAGTGGAAGTAACCAAATATGATTAAAGTCCTAGTCTAATTCGGTAGTCATGGCATATAATTGATTACTTTCTTTCTTACATTTATTTTGTTATGATTAAAACTTACCTTGTTTAGTATAGTTGATGCTAAGTTAGTGAACCAAAATTCTTGGACATGGATTATGTTTGAGAAGAGTTCTTAACGTTGATAGAAAGTTGTGTGCCCATTATGCAATTTTTCTATAATTCCTATTGAGGATATGGAGACAAAGTTATAGAGATATGTCAAAATCATATAGATGACAAAATGTATTGACATTTGAGTTGACTAATGTCTCGTAAACTTTGATCACAATATTTAAGATGTATGATGACACCATGATAGCAAAATGCAAGGGGTTGCATAGAGTAGGGCTCAAAAGTTATTGTAACGCCCCACCTCTATAGAGCATATGCTCAAACATCCAGAGGACATTCGAGAACATACCCTATGAAAATAGCATGTTGGAGCAGTCACATTCACTTATATGGCCATAATTAATCAAAAGATCAAATCCTCATTTTATTTATAAAACATAGTTTACATTGTAGCATTTCACTACATAATCTGTATATACAGTATCAAAGACATATGAGAGTTTACTACTCTTTACAACATGTTCTATATGGAATGAGGAACTAAACAAAAGTATTATATCTAACTCCTCAGTGTCAGTTGTCCAGACCTTTGAGCCATTCGTGACTTCCAAAGTGGATAGAACTAGACTTTTACTAGTTTTCCTTAGAACTCAGTCTCCCTCGTACCTGAAAAACAACATTTGCAATTTTGATGAGTTTTGCAAACTCAGTGAGTGAACTATCCTTATGTGCTTACTCATAGCAAAACACATACATAACATATCAAAACCAAATTCATAATATACCACATCTTAAATATACATCATGAACATCACACAATCCAATATACTCATTTCATAATAATCTGATCATTTTCTCAATCATTCATAACATCACAATTCATTAAATTCATGTAATTTTTCACCTAATACATGTATGTGTATAAATGCAAATGCACATGTGACTCATTTTCAATGTTACTTTGTTGTGACCGAGCACCTTTTTAATATCCGTCATCCGTTGTGGATACCGGGCTCATTAATAACTGTCCCATACCTATTGTGGATACTAGGTTCATTAAATACTGAGCCTGTGGCTCTTTATGCACATTTTTGAGCTTTCAGCTCTTTTTTACTGGTCACTCCGCTCACAACTCCTTTATCTGATCGTGCATATCAATGTAATGAAATACATCATTTCTTATTATATGCAATCAATCACTTTCATTCATTACATATAGTCATTTTTTTCACATATTCATCGAATCTAAGTTTGGCATTCAAAATTTTTGTTAAGTACATATATTTTTCCCGATTCACATTCAATTAGGAACACTCCCAATACATTCTCAATTATCAAACTCCTCAAACCATAAATTTTCGGAATTATCTCAATCACATCAATAACAAATCAATAGCAAAAATTTAAACAAAAACAAATTAATCCTAGTGAGAAAACATCTAGGTTGACTCACAACATGCTCTAGATTAGCTATTGCCTTGACGAACCATCAATGTCTGGATGCTGATGTTTGATTTGCACATCTAAATCATACAATACACACATTTTATACACATTACTAAGTTGATCATTCATATCAGTATTCAATCATACACACACACACACATATTTATATGTGTTATGTACAATGCATGCTCAATTTGACTATTCTTAGGTATGTATCTTTAAACATAAGTCACATCATTCAAACCATTATAGCTTGTATATGTCTAGTTTTCACTTATGTTTACATCTTAAGAAAACTTGATTATTCTAATGTCTTCAATCCTACGTTCATCAATCCCTTTTCTAGCATTATATAATCACACAATATCCAAATTTTCATTCCTTCCTACCTAATACTTCTTACTCATATTCTTTAGATCACATTCACATTCATAAGAACACCTTCATTCCTATATCATTCATAAATTTCTGGATTTTTAACACATTGATATCAACATTCCATTCTTTAAGTTATAACCTCAATTAACAACCTAAACATATCAAACATTTAATTACCTATTCCCAGATCAAATTAGATCCTTTAAGCCTCATTCAAGTCTAATTACACTAAAGCAGAGTAATTTATCATTAGTTGGTTCAAATATCACATAAACGAGAAATGTTCACATTCATTGTCTTTCCCACAATCGTGGAGGCATTCCCATAATCGTGGGTTATGTCATCTAAAAATTTCATCACTCATCTCTTTCAAATTTTTCCAGATTTTAACCCTTACATACTATATCCAACACATCTTCTTCATAGTTCATTATTTATACTTCAATTCCTCATCATTTTCACCTCAATTCCATCTCAATATCATCTATAAGATAATCCATAAACTATGGTTTATTATCTATACAAAAATAGAACATAAATATATACATTCATCATCAACGTTCTAGCACACCTCACACTCTATTAACACCATCATTCGATCTCAAAACAATCACCATAAACATTTCTATTAAAACAAGCCGAAGAACAATATGTTACTTACTTGTTTAGCTCAAAAACTCCTTAAATCTTCAAATAACCTAGCTCCTCCAAGCATATATGGTCATCACCATTTTAAAGAGGAAAAGGTTGGGTTCTTCATCAACAAGAAGAAATAATGAAATCTTTGGAGTTTAAGGTGAAGGATTTTGGAAAGACTCAAGGTTGTGAATGTGAGGGTGAGACTATCGTAATTTGAGAGAAAAAAGAAGAAGAATAGAGCTTGTAGCAAAAAAAATGAAAATGAAAGATGGTCTTTCATGAGTGTGTATCATGAGAGAGATGTGTGGTAAGTGTTGTGACACTTTTCACTTGCCACATGTCATCTTCCTATGGTTCCAATTGTCTCTTAATAACTAGTCCATTTATCTTCCAATCTCCAATCCATTTTTCACCCAATTATTTAATACGTGTCACTTATTTCTATTACCATATGTCACTTATTTCTATTGCCATATGCCAATTATTTCTACTACCATATATCAATTTATCTTGCCACTGGACATTTTTCTTAGTCCAAAAATACAAATAAATTTGTAAATCTCTCAATTGTAACAAATAAATTCCAAATTAATAACTGAAAACTATCAGACTAAAATTCAAGACATAATAATTCACATTTCACATCATGATCATTTTAAATCTTTCATACCGCAGAATATGTCAATTGAGTGCATAAATAGTCTTTACAATGTGTACCAAAATATATTTCATATGTGTATGCTAATGGTATGCATGTGTATGCAATGCACTTCATAATTTCACGATACTATTACTCATGTACAATGATCTAGGGTCCTAACCCTTGGTATGAAAATCAGATTATTACAGTTATAGTAGCTTGTTAGAATTATTTCGTTTAATTTAGCCCACTATAAGCATAATTTTGGACTACAATTAAAGGTTTTGCTATAAAAATGATAATAGTTATGATTGGAAGAAAATTATTGTTGTTGGGTTATCCATGTATACATGTATACATGCATCACATGCATGAGAGTGCAGCGGAAGTTTCAGAATCTAGATTATGACCACATGATAACCCGAAAAAGCCAAAATCATAAATGCATGCATAGACATATGGTAAGAACATCAAATTTAAAACCTTTTACCTTTTATTTCTCCTCCTTTCTTATTTCTTCTCCTTGTTTAAGTTATTGCAAACACCAAACCCTTCCTTGATCACCCAAGAACAGGAAAAGATGAAGAAGAAACAATGTGTAAGGTTGTTAGAACACCAAACTTGATGAGTTCAAGTAGATGTTCAAATAAGGAGAAAGATTAAGATTATCTTGCATGCAACTAGATTTATGCAACAATTGCATAAATTACATGAAGATAACTTAATACCTCTTCTCTCTATCTCTAGAACTCTTCTAAAGCCCATTCTTTATCACTACTAGTTAAACCCCATTACACATTAATAAAGAACTCACTTATGTACCTAAGCAGTGCCTTCAGTCACGATCGTGGCCTACCTAAAAATAGTCATACACACTATATTTTTCATTCGATCTTTTATGCGTGTGACCCTTAGGTTCTTAGTTATTTTAGGTACTTGAATTAACTCTTAATTCAAGCAAATCATAAAGGGTTTCATGATGCCAATTTACTAGAATATAAGTGGATTAACACATGAACTCTTTGATAGTTAATTATCTAACTTACGAACCTTTCCACAGACAATTACCATGCAAGTCATCCTTTCACCATACTACACCCTACTTGGTTGGGAGTATAGGCTCTGTGTCAACACCCATTAGACTGAATACGTCACATCTAGTCCAATTGATGTTAGTTCTTGTTCTGGGATCTCATTACTCTATGTGTCATTGAAGACTTTCTTTATGACACATAACTGTTCTGGCCAGAGACTCCTAGGTAATGACCTCGACAAGAGGCCATCGGTATCATCTCCTTCTATCAGGAGTAGTAAATCCTTTATTGGCTACCCAATTACCTTCGAATACAATAGTTGTACCCATTCACCACCTAATTACAAGGAATGATGTCAAAGCATAGGATTAGTATCCAAGATATCCTTGAGTACCTCATGTCTAAGGATATTTGCACTATTGCTATGATGAGATTAATCATTGACATTTGATAGATCATCCATATGATAATCTCATTGTGGGTCTTCTGATGTACTTACTACTCTTAGTAAGCATCCATATGTTAACTCTAAACATCTCATGCTTATAGTTTGTGAGATCCACTACTTGATCAAATTTAAGGAGTATAACATATGCTAGTCTATCTGGATTAAAAATGTCCTGTCTTACTATTCCTATGACTAGAGATTATTTAGATACTAACATAATTGCACATGATAGCAATCTCATTATCATGATCTCATCATGATTTCCTTTATGTTATATTTTGTATCATGAACTTAATTAATTTGATTTAAGATCAACTTCAATTCACATATAAATGAATATCAAATTAATGAAAATTGCCTTTCGCTTTATGAATCAAAATAAACTTTATACAAAAGTGTTAAAGGTGATTGCCTTTAGAGCAATACTTTAACAATCTGCCACTTGCATTAAAGTCAATCATCTTTATATCTAATACCATATGTGAGTACACTATAATCAAATTTTATTTAAGGAAGTGGCTTAGTCAAAAGATCAATAATGTTCTGATCTGTGGGCACTCTCTCCATCTTCATGTCACCCCTATCAATTATCTCCCTGATCAGGTGATATCTCCTGAGTACGTGCCCCATTGTTGTCACAGTATAACAGTATTGGGTCTACTATGGTCGGAACCACTCCAAATTCCATAACAAACTTCTTGATCTAAACAGCTTCTTTCGTCACTTCAACAGTTGCAATGTACTCTGACTTAGTCGTTGAATCTACAATCATCTCTTATTTGGAACTCTTCCAACTGACTGCTCCACTATTCAGTGTGAAAACATAACCTGACTAGGATTTGAAGTCATCCTAGTCAGATTGAAAATGGCATCCGTATGTCTACTCACTACGAGATCTCTATTTTCATATATCAATAATACATCCTTAGTCCTTCTCAAGTATTTTAGGATATTCTTGGCAGCCACCTAGTGATACTCACTAGGATCTGATTGATATTTGCTCGTAACACTTAGAGCATATGATATATCGGGTTTGGTATATAACATAACATACATGATTGATACTATTACCAAAGCATACGGGATCATACTCATACGAGTCCTCTCATCTTGCATCTTGGGACACATTGATTTTGGGAGTTTTATCCTATGAGTTATAGCAAGAAACCCTCTCTTTGACTGCTCCATGCTAAACCTTTTTAGCACTTTATCTATGTATGCTAATTGTAAAAGACCTAGCAACTTCCTTGATTTATCTCTATAGATCTTTATTCCCAATATATAAGTTGCTTCTTTAAGGTCTTTTAAGGAAATATTCTGAGACAACCAAATTTTGATTGATTTTAAAATTGAAACATCATTTCCTATTAGTCATATTTCATCCATAGATAACACAAGGAATATGATAACACTCACACTAACCTTCTTGTACATATAAAGTTCATCAGGATTTTGTAAGAAACCAAACTCTTCGATTGTCTCATCAAATCAGATATTCCAACTCCTAGATGCTTGCTTCAATCCATAAATAGATTTCTAAAGCTTTCATACCCTTTTTCCATCTTTGGATACAAAGCCCTCAAGTTGTATCATATACATATCCTCAACTAGGTTTCCATTTTAAAAAGTCATCTTCACATCCATTTGCCATATTTCATAATCATAATGAGCAACAATGGCTAGGAGTATTCTAATGGATTTAAGCAGGGCCACAAGGCTAAATATCTCATCATAGTCAACTCCTTATCTTTGATAATAACCTTTAGCGACTAGCCTCACTTTATAGGTAATCACATTACCATCCATATCAATTTTTCTTCTTGAAAATCCACTTGCACCCTATAGGTTTTAACCCTTTAGGTTGCTTAACCAAAGTCTATACTTGGTTTTCAAACATGGAATCCATTTCGGACTTCATGACTTGAATCCATTTTTTAGATTCTGAACTCTTTAGAGCCTATTTATAGGTTGTAGGCTCATCGTCCTCTATAAGCAATACGTCGTTTTGTTCACTTACAAGAAAACCATATCTCTCTAGAACATTGCATATCTTACTTAACCTATGAACATTTTATGTGTCAGAAGGTTCAACTGTTGTCTCATCTCTATGAACATCAATTTCAGGTTTAAGCAGTTGATCTGTGTCTATTTGAGCATCACGAACTTCATCAAGTTCAACTTTGCTCCCACTATCTTCTCTTAGAAGAAGCTCTTTCTTTAAAAAAATAGCATGCTTTGAGACAAACACCTTTTGTTCTAAGGCATTATAGAACTAATATCCAATTGTTTCCTCAGGATATCCTATAAATAGGCATTTATCAAATTTCGCTTCAAGCTTGTCTGAGTGAATCTGCTTCATATAAGCCGAACAACCCCAGACTTTCATATGAGAAAGATAGGGCTTTTTGTTAGTCCATATCTCATATAGAGTAACTTTAATTGCCTTTGAAGGGACTCTGTTTATCACATAAACAGCAGTCTAGAGTGCATAACCCCAAAAGGATTTCGGTAGATTTGCTAAGCCCATCATTGACCCTACTATATCTAACAAGGTTTGGTTTCTTCTTTTAGCTACACTATTATGTTGAGGTGTGTAAGGTGGAGTCCACTGGGATACTGTCCCAGTATCTCTGAGATAAGTTAGAAACTCCTCGTTTAAGTATTCACCATCTCGATCTGATCGAAGTGTCTTAATACTTCTACTGATATGTTTCTCTACTTCATGTCTAAATTGTTTGAACATTTAAAATGTTTTAGACTTGTATCTCATTAGATTCAGATACCCATATCGTGAATAATCATTTTTAAAGGTAATGAAGTACATAAAAACATCTCTTGTATGAATGGACAATAGACCATATACATCAGAATGTATCAAGTCTAATAACCCATTCACTTATTCACCCTTTCCTTTAAAAAGTAATTTAGTCATCTTACCTAACAAGCAAGATTCATATGTTTCATATGATTCTACCACTCCTATGTAGCTTAATCATGCGTTTCTCACTTATATGGCTAAGTCGACAATGTCATAATTACGATGATTTTAAGTTATCTAGTTTTTGTCTTTTATTGTCATTGATATTTAAAATTGGATTACACATATCTAATATGTAAATACCATTGCATAATGTAGCAGTACCATCTTCATTTCATTCAACTTAATTGAACAACCATTGCTTGAAAAAGTTAAATGAAATCTTGCTTTATTAAGACATGAAACAGATACAATGTTCTTTGTCACAACGAGCACATAATAGCAATTTTCCAAAATTAGCTCTAGTCCACTAAGAAGATACAAAACACATGCTCCTCCGGCTAATGCAATAACTCTTGCTCCATTTTCCACTCATAGATCCATCTATCCCTTCTTGAGTGGTCTACTATCCTTGAAACCCTACATATCAATACTTATGTGTGAGCCTTATCCGGTATCTAATACCCAGATGTTATGATCGAAAATAGTATTAACCTCAATGACAAACAACATACCTGAAATAGATGGTGGGGCATCTAATGTCTTCTACTTCAGCGACTCCAGACAAACTTTATAATAGCTCTTCCAATGTCCTTCCTTGTTGCAATGGAAGCATATCTCCTTTAATGTTGTCTCCTTCACCTTTTTCTTGGCTATAGCTGCCACTTGCTTCTTGAACTTCTTCTTCCTCTTTTGGTTCTTCTTTCGAGAACCAGAAGTAGAGTCCATCAGCATCACAGCCTTACTACCTTTCTTTACAGTTTGCTCAATTATTTTGAGCAGATTAATCAACTCAGATATCGTTGTAGATATTTGGTTTATCCAATAGTTAAGCATGAATTGTGAATAACTATCGGTTTAATCCAGTCAAAATTAAGTCTATACTTAATTCATGATCCATTATGAACCAAACTGCCTAACCTCTCAATGTATCCATACATCTACAGCGCAAACTACACTGGAGATGATCCCTCAACCATCTTAAAGTGAAAAAGCAACCTTGAGGTCTCAAAACTTTCAAACCGAGCTTGCTCATCAAACAGTTCCCTTAGACGGTAAACTATGGTATGAGAATCCATAGCCTCATGCTACTTTTACAGTTCTGGTGACATAGAGGTCAGCGTTATATAGCTACCAGCTCACTATCATCCAGTAGCTTCTTGTAAGCTTTCTGTTCCTCATCAGATGCACCAGTAGTAGGGGGATCGGGAAGTGGTTCATCTAGGACATATCTTAGTTTTTCAAATTTGAGAACATTTCTCAAATTTCGTCTCCAATTCAAGAAGTTAGGTCCCATGTGTAACACCCCATTACCCTAGAGTACGTACCGGGACGCCCGTAGGTCATTCCGACACATAACCTAAGATAACGGAGC
>JAOTAY010021853.1:0-10035 GCA_025629805.1 Erythroxylum baracoense | reverse complement strand
AATATCAAAGTATAGAAAGTATGCACGATGCATGTTCAATGGCAATTCCAGGGTTTCTTCATAACTTCTCTCTCTCTCTTATCAAAACTTATTGAAAACCGCTAACATCACGATTCAATTCTTATTGGTCTCTTTCCATGGCACTCTATCAGGTCTCATGTAAACTTAGGGGGGTGCAATGGATATAAGTTTATTTACAGAAGATGCATCTTTACAGACGATGCATCCCTACAGAAGAAGATGAGTTACAGAAGAAAATGATCTACAGAAGAAGATGATTTACAGAAGAAGATGACGTCACCCTGAGGAAGCTGACGTCATCACAGAAGAAGTTTTACTACTAGCGTAACTTTTCCTACAGACATCAGATTGAATTGTTCTTTATATGATTCGAAAGAGGACATCAAGATATACAAACTCCATGAAGACCTTAAAGACCAATTTTATCTTTTGAAGGGTCAAAAATAGAACAAAATGTATACAATGAACAGTAACCCAGAAGAAGTTTAGGAACAGTAACACAGAAGATGTTTTACAATTTCCATAACTTTCTCTAGAAATGACGGATCACTGTGTCCTTTATATGATTTACAAGAGGACTTCAAGATCTACAACTTTCATGAAGACCTCAAAGACGAATTCTATCTTATTAGGGGTCAAAAATAGGACAGAAGATAGACAATGAACAGTACACACAGAAAGAGTTCATGAACAGTAACATAGAGGAAGTTCATGAACAGTAACATAGAGGAAGTTCATGAACAGTAATATAGAGGAAGTTTATGAACAGTAACATAGACGAAGTTCGGCCACTTAGGTAGAAAGCAGACGAATGCAAAAAGCAAATGAAGCGCTACATAGACGAAGCAAAAGACAGACGGAACAAAAGACAGAGGAACCCAAAACACAAACGAAGCAATGCAGAGGGAGATGATGTCACCCAAAGGAAACTAACTTCATCACAAACGAAGCAATACAGAGGAAGTTTGTTCATAGAGGAATCAAAGCATAGACGAAGCTGGTTCATAGAGGAATGCATCTCGACAGACGATGCATCCTTATAGAAGAAGATATCTTACAGAAAAAGATAGCTTACAGAAGAGAATGACTCATAGAGGATGCGTCTTTATAGACGATACAGAAAACAGAAGAAGCAGAAAACATCACCTTTCATACCTATACGAATTCTATACATCGTTTTCCTTGCTATTGTACCTCCAAGCATGAAAACATCATCTACATAACTTCCTTTTTAACTCCAAAACACCAAACAACTCAAAAAGCCAAAACTCACATAAATACCAAAACCACAGACTATTATTCGTGCTTACATGTTCTTTCTTTTGCATTTGCTTTTCAATTTACCCAACATCCAGAAACCTCATATCTATTCTTTAAACTGTGAACCCTCTCATACACATATATACCCAACATGCACATACTCATTTAAACAGTGGAAACAACATTACCAGCACTTACTTGCTGAACAAGTACTCTAACACTGAAATAGAAGTCAACATCACATAAAGCTGCTAAATCGCTATTCGGTGATGAAGATCAGGGAAGAGAATTTTGATGTGGAGTGTTTCAGTGAAGAATGGAAACTATGGTAGATTCTTCCTAACTTAAACAAGATAAAACAAGATAATACGTGAGTCCATTCCATGTCCCTCACGTGTACTGTTTATTTCCACTGACTCACCATTTGTCATAATTACAAACTGTAGTAGATTTTTCCTAACTTAAACAATACAATCGTGGGTCCATTCCATGTCCCTCACGTATGCTATTTATCTCCATTAACTCACCATTTATCATAATCACAATTTGTCACACATAATTCTACTTACCCGGAAATGCCAATGAAAGCATATACAAGCGTATGAATGTGCCAAAACAATATGTAAGTCACAAATAACTTATGTCTAACGTGCATTTATCTTAAGTCATAGAAATGTCTCATAAATAACTGTTCTAGCTGTATAGGTAACAGGATGTTACAGTAATGGTGGAGTTGTGTATATGGGCAATAATGACAGTTGCCATATTGCTGGGATAGGTTTAATTCAGTGGAGAAATGTTGATGGATCAACTAGAGTTCTGACAGATGATTGATATATACCGAAGTTGAAAAAGAATCTCATCTCATTGATAGCCCTAGAGTCTAAAGGTTATATTGTATCTATACAAGATGGAATTCTGAGGGTCACTTTAGGCACTCTTATAATTTTGAAAGGCATTAGGAGGAACAATTTGTATTACTATAATGGTAATATAGTGATTGGATCAACGGCCATAGTTTCTGATAATGATACAGATTCAGAGATCACCATATTGTGGCATATGCGATTGGGGCATGCAGGTAAGAAAGCCTTATTTAGTTTGTTAAAAAGAGGGTAATTGAAAGTTGCAAAGACCTGCAAACTAGATTTTTGTGAGCATTGTGTTATGGGAAAACAGAAGAGAGTGAATTTTGGCACAACTATTTATAATACAAATGATATTCTTGATTATATTCACTCAAATGTGTAGGGACCTTCTCATACTACATCTATGGGAGATATGCTCTACTGTGTTACTTTTGTTGATGACTTTTCTAGAAGAACTTAGGTGTATGTTTTGAAATCTAAAGATGATGTACTTAATGCTTTCCTTAAATGGAAAAAGATGATTGAGACACAAATAGCAGGAAGATCAAATATCTCAGAACAAATAATGGTGGTGAGTATTGTAGTGATCAATTCTTAAAGTTGTGTTAGGGTGAAGGTATTGTACATCATTTTACTGTAAGAGGTACACCACAACAGAATGGGGTGGTAGAATGGATGAACTAGACATTATTGGAAAAAGTTTAGTGTATGTTATCTAATGTGGGATTGGGCAAGGAGTTTTGGGCTGAAGTTGTGATTTATGCATGTCATCTCATTAATCGCTTACCATCAGTTGCTATTGGTGATAGAACTCCATTGGAGGTTTGGTCTGGACAATCTATTTCTAATTATGATTCTTTACATGTATTTGATTCTATTGCTTATTATCATGTGAGAGAATTAAAGCTAGATTCCAGAGCCAATAAAGCAATTTTCTTTAGGAGTGAAAGGATATCATCTATGGTGTTCGAGTTTGAGGGAGATTGTATTTAGTAGAGATGTAATGTTTGATGAGTCTTCTATGTTGAAGAAATCAGAAAACCAGAAAACAATGAATAGTACTTTGCAACAGGTGGAGAGTACTCAACAGCAGGTATACTTGGAAACAACTACATTGAACCCAGCTAGATCTGTAGAAACAGATAATGGTACTCCTCTAACAACAGAGGATTGGGAGATGACGAAGAAGGCTCTTCTCAAGAACCTCAACACCAACAAGAATCCATTGCAATAAATAGGTCAAAAGCCAAAACATGAGATTCAGAGACCTGCTCGATTTGTTAATATGGTGGCTTATGTACTTCTAGTTGCAGATGATGATATTCCTTCCACTTATAGAGAGGCAGTCAAAGATTCTGAAATTGATCAGTGGAAGATAGCGATGGAAGAAAAGATGCAGTCTCTTCAGAAGAATGAAACTTGGGAGTTAGATCAACTATCGAAGGGCAAGAAGGCAACTGGGTGCAAATGGGTGTATACAAAGAAAGATAGATTTCCTGACAAGAAAGATGTCTGCTACAAGGCAAGGTTGGTAGCTAAAGGCTACGCACAGAGGGAAGGAATTGACTACAATGAGGTATTTTCTCCAGTTGTGAAACATTATTCCATTATAATTTTATTGGCATTGGTAGCTCAGTTAAATATGGAACTAGTTCAACTCGATGTAAAACTGCATTTTTACATGGTGGTCTTAGAAGAGGAAATCTATATGACTCAGCCAGAGGGATTCAAAGTTGCTGGTAAGGAAAATTTAGTTTACAAACTGAAAAGATCGCATTATGGTTTGAAACAATTGTCAAGGCAGTGGTATAAGCGGTTTGATCAATTTATGATAGGTCAGAGGTACACAAGAAGTAAATTTGATCATTGTGTGTATTTTTAGAGGCTATATGATGGTTCTTTCATTTATCTACTTTTATATGTTGATCACATGTTGATAGCTTCAACGAATGTCGAAGAAATTGAAAAATTGAAGACTCAATTGAACCGAGAGTTTGAGATGAAAGATTTAGGTAAAGCTAGAAAGATACTAGGCATAGAGATTCGTCGAGATAGAGAAGGAGGCAAAATTTGCTTGGCTCAGAAGCAATATCTGAAGAAGGTATTACAACGTTTTGGCATTTCAGAAGAGTCAAAACCTGTAAGTACCCCACTTACTCCTCATATGAAGATTAGTGCATCTTTATCTCCTAGTTCAGATGAGGAATGAGAGTATATGTCTCCAGTTCCATATGCTAATGCAGTTGGTAGCCTAGTATGCTATGGTGTATACGAGACCCGACATTACACATGCAGTTGGAATAGTGAGCAGAATGGATTTTGCGGTATTTACTGAAGACTGTAGATGTTGGCTTAGTCTTTAAGAAAGATGATACATGTGATCAATATGCTATTGGTTATGATGATTTTGATTATGATGGTGATTTGGATAAACGCTAGTCAACAACCGGCTATGTGTTTACTCATGCTAGAGCACCTATGAGTTGGAAGTCTACTTTACAGTCTACAATTGCTTTGTCTATTACAGAGGCAGAGTACATGGAAATTACAGAGGTTGTGAAGGAAGCTATTTGGTTACAGGGATTGTTGGATGAGTTAGGAATTGGTCAGAAGAAAATTCCTATATTTTCTGACAATCAGAGTGTTATTCATTTAGCGAAGAATCCATTGTACTATATACGGACGAAGCATATTGATGTTCGGTTTCATTTTGTGTGGGAGATTATTAGTGAAGGAAGAATCTTACTTTAGAAGATTGGGACTGCCAAGAATCCCATAGATATGTTGACTAAGGTTGTGACAACAATCAAGTTCAATCATTATTTGGACTTGATTAATATAATTCAAGTTTGATAGCACCGTTGGGTGCAAACTTAAAGGTATTGCATTTGGATAGAGAATTTAGGAAAAAGTGAAACTTTATGGAGGATTGGCATATTCGCCAAGGTGGAGATTTGTTAAAATTTGGCTTATATGCCAATTGCATCAATCCCACATTGGTGGGAGATGGCGTAGGGGTGGCTTGGTTGGGCCTATATAAGATAAGGCTCTCTTTGTTATTTGTTGTACCTTGAAAATTCTCTTCCTTCTCTCATTTTGTAGGATCTCTCAAAGAGAACCTCATAGTTCAAGGATTTTTCATATAAGCCCCTAAAGTATGTAACAATTGAATTTTGCCCTTTATTTTTGGGCGTTTATAAGTAATACCATATTGTTTGGGTAATTAAAGTATAAGTCTAACTATTTGGGTATTTGCAATTTAACCCAATAGATTTGGCATTCATATTGTGGCCCAAAAATTTTGTAATTTCTCTTTCAAGATAGTGGATTTGTTCCAACGGCGGCCACGGATGTAGGTAACATTACCGAACCTCGTTAAATTTGGTGTTCTTTCTACTTTTGCATATTGTGTTGGATGATTAGTTGATTAGTTATCTCATTAAGATATTATGTCTTATTATAGCATGATTGGTGATAATTATTGTTTGAATGCTTCCAGCGTAACAGGTACAAACGACCATTGATGTAGTACTTCTTCTCGGTAACTTTGCTCTAGGTAGAAAACTTACAATGGATACTGTAAGTGATAGTCATTTGAATAAAGAAGCCAAAAGAAAAGAACGTCGTTCCGTAGAGCATTCAGAGAAAAATCTCCTTGAAATTTGGGGAAGAAGTGAGAATCGAAGAAGAAACAGACCTCAAGGTTAGTCCAAAGGAAGACGAAGTCATGTGCTAGACTTGCCTGTTACAATTATGATAAGAAATTTAAATTTAAGATCCTTAAGAGAGACCAAAAGGTTAGAAAAGTTAAGCTTGTTCAAATTTTAAAAAAAAAGAAAGAAAGGAGAAGATAAAAATACTACCCTTATGGCTACAAAGAAAGACGTTTTATTCAATAATATTGATAATTATCCTAATATAACCAATAACTGTGATTTATGGATTATCGATTGCTATGGAGTCTAAATCCTCTGTCAAACGTTAGTCTGTCTAACTCTGTCCAATTAAAAAACGTCATCGTTGGAGGTTGTGTAAGTTAACTTACACTTGCACGGCCGTGCAAGTTAAGTCGCGGCCATGACTTACATGCACAGTTGTGCACCTTACATGCACTACCGTTATTAAATTAAATTTTAAAAATTGATTTATACATAAACAACTAATACTAAATTTTTATCAAACATCTTTAATAAACAACTGATGTTATCTACTGGTCAAATCAGCTAATATAATTAGCTATCAATTAACAGCTAGTGCAATCAGCTGATTACCAAACATAGCCTTTATCAAACACAAATACACAGATTCTGTCACCAAAGATATTGCATTCTGTAAATAAAGAAACACTTCTTTTAAGCTAAGATTAACTAAAGAAATAGTGAGGAGCTCACATGACAAACTGGTTAATGATGAATATAGCGTAACTAATCAGATTTATAAATTAATTAAACAATGTTAGTAAATTAATCAATTAAAATAAATTATTGATATCAAAATAAATTATTCCACATATATAATATATTGTATTATTTATTTGCATTTCACAATTATTCTCAATAGAAAAAACTTTATCATAAATATAAATTGCATTAATATGCATACGGGCTAATAATAATAATAATAATAATAATAATAATAATAATAATAATTTTCTATAATTTTTAAATTAATTAAACAATTTTAATAAATTAATTAATTTTAAATTTTAAATTTTTATCTTATAAATTTTATTTAAAAAATAAAATTAAAAAAAACAAAAATAAAATGTGTCGCAAAACAAATAATCAAATTTTTGCTACTATAATAATAATAACATCAATCAATTTTTAATTTAATTTAATTTAATATTGTTCTATAATTTATAAGTTAATTAAACAATTTAAATAAATTAATCAATTTTTAAAATTTTATCTTAAAATTTTTATTTAAAAATTAAAATTAAAATAATAAAAATAAAAAAATTAATTTTATTTTTATTTAAAAAATTAAAATTAAAATAATAAAAATAGAAAAATAGAAAATTTTGTCACGTGACTTAACTGTCACACCCGTGACACAAAATTTGTTTTTGTTTTTGTTTTCTATATTTTATTTTTCATCATTTTAATTTTATTTTTTATAAAATTAATAGTAACTTATCTAAAATTAAAATTTTATTTTATTTTATTAAAATATTAATAGTATAATTGAAATTAAAAATGATAAAAATTAAAAAAAAGACTCACGGGCGTGACTTAAGTGTCATGCCCGTGAGTCTTATGTTTAACTAACTGTCGCTTAAAATTTTAGCAGAAGTGATATGTTTTATTAACTGGACAAAGTTAGAGTAATATTAGACAGATGCTTCTGTCTCATTGGGATGCCTCCATTCATGTCACCCATATAAAAGTTTCTTCTCATCCTACAAATATAGTCTTTGATATTTTCAAGATAAGAAATGAAGATAAATGTCAGAATATCGGCATAAACAAAGTTAGACTAAGTAACAAGAATGGATTGTGAGCTTACAGTGAAGGAAGTGAGGCATGTTCTACATATGAGCCTCAATCTTATCGCAACGGGAAAACTCGATAATGATAGTTTTAAACTGTTTTTTGTTAGAAACGTGTGCCTTTTTAGAAAGAGAAAGAAATAAAGGGAATCGGACTTCTGGCCTCTGGGTATGAATTTCTGTTTCTTTTGCCTTTGAAGTGGAGCAAAGAATGGTTATTGCTGATGTTGAAAAAAGAAAACAAAGGCCAAAAGAATATAATCCTGTTTTGAAACAGAGTCACAGTTAAATGTTTTCAGATAGAAGAGACAAATCAAAGAAAGGCAAAAGGTTAGAGATCCTAGAGAGAGTACTCAAGTTGGTGGGTGAAAATGAATGGACCCATGAAAAAAGAACTACTAAAGATACTGTCGGTTAGATGGTAATATAGAATTAGTTTTAGTCACAGGCGGGATGGAATATTACTTATGTGTCTATGGATTATTTCATAATGATGGTTATATAATTTATCCTCAAACTTGAGATTACCAAGGTATCTAGTATGAGAATTACTATGTTTTGATGCTACTTATGAATCATCCTAGGATAATTCAGCCAGTAGTAATTGAATACAATATGAACCATGTGCAGATAGTTGAATAATTTAATATAGGATTCATCACTCTAAAGTAATTAGAGAGAATATTCCACTGTTTTTGATTAGTAATAATTTATGAAATTTTCTAGCAAGAGTAAATTGACATTTGAAAAAGATATTTTTACATTCAATTATAAATCAACTACTAATTAGCAAGAACGAACATGATTGGATGATAAGAGTAGATATTGTATTCATATTCTGACCAATTAGAATGTTGAATAACGAAAGGATTAAATTATATATATCATAGCCATGCATAGACATGTTAAGTCAATCACTTTGATATTCCTGATTTTTGGGTAATCATGACATGTTGCTAGACCTCAATCATGATTTATGATTATGAATTGTTTAATTGGAGAATTAAAGATAAATTAAAAGAAGTTTAAATTTATCTAATTCTAATTGTGAATTAGAATTATAATTTATAATCATTGTCAATTTATTAGGAACCTAACACTACAAGAAAATCACTTAATAGCGTCGGAATATTTCTGACGGAAATCATTCTGTCGCTACTTCCTGACGGAAGGTAAATATTCCATCGGCAAATACGGTGTATTTAGCTACAAAAAATACATCCGTCGGCAATACTGTAGGGAAAAATTTCACACAAAATCTCCGATGGCATATAGCGACGCCAAAACTCACGGCATCGGAAAAAATGCGGGAACTGTTCCCGCAATTTAATTGCTTCGGACGTTTACCGACAAAAAATCGGTATATATACTGACTGAACAGCACATTCCGTCAGTAATAAATGCGGGAACTACTCCCGCGATTAGTTTGCTTCGCCGCTTTACCGACGGTTAACTTACCGTCGGTACAAAGCTTTCATTTACCGACGGAAGATTATTCCGTCGCAGTATCTAGTAGCTTAGTTACCGACGGATTGATCCTTCCTTCAGTAAATTGTTAACAAACGTCATCATTTCGATGAAGACGAGGCGATAAACATTAATCACCAACGGAATAAAGTTTCCATTGGTAACTGTCGGCATCTTGGGTCAACGATTTGTTGAGATAACCCTAGAAAACCGACGGAATGTTTTGTGTTCGTCGGTAACTGTCTTCAGGGAAACCTAGATTACCGGCGGAATCATTATTTCGTCGGTATTTGAGTTTCTACCGTATTAAATTGCTGCTCTTTTACCGACGGAATATTGTGTATCCATCAGTAACTGTCGGCAGTGAAACCTAGAATACCGACTCGGTATTTGAGTTTCTACCATATTAAATTGCCACTCTTTTATCGATAGAATTGGCTTGTCTGTCGGTAACTGTCGGCGGTAGCGTCATTTGAAAACCTAGATTACCGACGGAATGTTATGTTCCGTCGGTAATCTAGCGACTATAAGTCGGGTGCCGACCCCCTCCCTTCCCCTCGCGCCTTCATTTCTCTTCTCTCCTCACAAACCATTCAGTCTAGAGTTTTCCGACTCCTTCTCTCACGTTTTCCGATCATTTTTCGATTATTGTCTTACTCATCGTGCGTTGTTTGAGGTAAACTCTCTTATGAGTGTATTATTTCTACAAAAAAAGCATGTTTTTAGTGTTAAACGTGAATATTTGGTTAGATTGAGATTATATATATTGCATATGAAATGTTCGATAAAATGCCTTTTATGATGTTTGAAATGTTTTTTTGTAATTGTTGTGTTAATTTGAGAATTTGAAATGTAATTTTGATAAAATGTTTAATGTGAAGTTTTAATTTATCGAATTTAACATTTAATTGTGAATTTATTGTATAT
>JAOTAY010021852.1:0-10036 GCA_025629805.1 Erythroxylum baracoense | reverse complement strand
TATAATCCATCAATTCATGTTATTAGTAAATCAAAATGCAAAACATTGGGAATGCACATTCATATTACATTCATTTTTGTTCCATACCCCGAAATATGTCAATTGAGTGCATATAATATCTTGCAGTGTTTTCTAAATCATGATTCATATGTGTGTATGCTAATATAATGCATGCCAATAGAATGCTCTTCATATATTCTCACATGATATGGCTCAATCTAATAATTAATCCTTAACTGTAGGAACGGGTTATTACATAGGATGGTGGACTGATATGTTAATCATTTTCCACACATCTTGGTTGGTGTTAATTCACCTAATTTCATGTTCTTATATAAATTATAAGGCATCAAATTTACACTGACTCCTAAATCTGCAAAAGCCTTATCAAATTTAACACTAACGATAGTACAAGGAATATAAAAATTCCTGAGTTAGCTTGTTTCTATGGTAGTGCTGCCACTTCATTGGAGCTCTCCATACTTGACTCTTCATTCTCCAACTTTTTTAGTTCTTTTTTGTTTGATGATATCTCTTCCAATATTTATCTGCTGTATGATCTACGCTGAAAGAGTTTATCATAAGGAAACTCTTCTTTGAGTTTCTTTAACAAACCAATGACATAATCTAACTCTTCTTCCATTTCTTTTCTTTTGGTTTGCGCAAGGTTCAGAATAGAAGGTTGAGATTCCTTAACTTGCTTTAGAGTCCGTTCACTAACCATTTCAAAGTGACCTTTAGTAGTCACTTCCTTACGGAGCTTCTTTTCATTGGACTGGGTGATTGCCATTATCATTTCTTTCAGATTAGTTATGCTTCGTTAACTCCCTTTAGGTCTCTCCGTTATTACTTTGGCCAGTTGGTCAAATTTTATCTCCGAGTTCAGGATGGATGTATCTGTTTGTTGATGTTTTGCCTTTGAATATTGAATAAATTCCAGTATCAGCTCATCCATCCCTGATTTTTTTGGTTGTGATGTTTATGCTTGAAGTCTATCTGGAGGGTTGTTTTGTTATTAACCTTGGTTACCCCACAAAGAGTTTAGGTGGTTCCTCCATCTAGGATTGTATGTGTTATTATAAGGGTTATTTTGGTTTCTTAGAGCATTCCCCAAATAGTCTACATGTTAGATTTGATCAGAATGACAATCTTGTCCTGGGTGATCCAACTCACACGATTCACACTACATCTCTCTTCCCTGTGGAGTATAGTAATGTTGTCTATCTTCTTGCTTAAGGCGTCCACTTGACTGGCCAGTCTCGTTATTGTGTTTACTTCGTAAACTCCAAATGGCCTATTGGTGGCTCGTGCTCTGGCTAAGCACCATTAATAGTTATTCATGGCGATATCTTCCATCAACTCTTGGGCTGCTTCAGATGTCTTATTATTCAATGTCCCTCTAGTTGTTGCATCAATTGACTGTCTAGTATTCTGACTTATCCCATTATAAAATGTTTGGATTTGCATCCACAGAGGTAATCAATAATGTGGGCATTGTTAAAGCATCTCCTTAAATCTCTCCTAAATGTTTTATAATGATTCTCCTGCATTTTGGGAGTAAGACGAGATGTTGTTCCTTAGCTTCATAGTCTTCATAGGAGGATAGTATTTCAGTAAAATTTTTTCCATCACTTGATCCCATATGGTTAGTGATGATTGTGATATAGAATTGAGCCACTGTTTTTCTTTTCCTCTTAAAGAGAAAGGCAATAGATGCAGTTTGATGATGTCATCATTCACTTCATTTATTTGCCCTAGCATACTCAAACATAGTTCACGGTTGGGCTACCATATTGCACAATCCCTCATTGTCCGCGTGAACTTTCAAGTTCTCTATCCAAGTATCTAGTTTAAACTCCGTAAGGTTTGTTTTACAATGATTCCTATGCACAGTTTTTTCTATCTCAGGATCTACATCAAATAAGTTCTCAGTGTTATTCTAGGTCATAAATTAACCTAGAGTCTAGTCTAAACTAAGGAATTAACCAAACTAAAAAAATCAAATTAAATAACTTAAAGTAAAAACAAATAAATTCAAGCAAACAAACAAAAGAAATTACTAAATTAATCGAATGTTCCTAATATCATTGTCCCCAAAAACGGTGCCAAAAACTTGACTGACCTAAAGCATGCTAGTCAATATTTAATACCACAAGTGCATAGTGTAGCTGTAGCTAGTATCGGCAAATACTGGTTGATCCCACGAGGACGGTAAGTACTAGTAATTACTGTTATTCTATTATCTAGTCTATGGATTGATTGTGGTTTAATTCAAGAAACTAACATTTAAAAAATTAAACTAAACAAACATCACAAATCAGGAAAACAATTAGTGACACTAGATTAATTATTGATATCAAATAATTAGTATCTAGGCATCGAATCCCCCCGAAACCCTTAACCAATTGATTATTTGTCATGCAATTGTGTTGTTAATTTGTTGGAATGTGGAGATTCCTAAAGCATGCTAGTAGCTGATCTGGAGTCTACTAACAACTAATTCTAAGGTCTTTAACTGAATTACTCAGGTTTAAATTTATAGAATTGCATTACCGTATTATGAATCTCTTTGTTAGGTTTGACTTAATCTAAAAGATTTATATCGTCTTATCTTTAGGATTGCAAGCAACTCTTTCTAATTATCGTGGATTTATTCAACCTAGGATTTCTCAATCACTAAGTATGAAATAAAATTAAAGTCTAATAAATTCGATTAACAGATAATTATAAAACAAATAATTAGATTGCAACAATCAATCAATCAATTCAATTGCATTCACAAAATAATAAAAACATGTTAAAGTATTCAACTAGGGTTCATCTAGCCTAAATACTAATAGAAAAATTAGTTATACATTGGGGAACACAAAATGATATTCAAATATACAAAAAACAAAATAGAAAACATCATAATCATAATTCTAAATCTCCCTAATTGTCCTCTGTAGATGTCCGATCTTGTGTTCTGATAGATCTGTCGGTAAAAATCTCATGTCTTCTACTCCATAAGCTCTAAATTACCTTCAGAATCACCTCTGAACGTCTTAGAATAGTGCCAGCTGCTTCCTCTTTTCATTCGCCTGTGAAACGTTGAATTTATATGAAAACCTAGATTTTTGGGTTATGTACAGTTTTGTGCATGGCTGTGCATAATCAGAATTCGCAAAGTATCGCAAAAGTGCACGACGTAAAAACAAAAAATCAGTAATCTGGAAGGAATGCACGACCGTGCACTTTTGCACAATAATGTTTTCTCATGTTAATATAACAATTTGATATGTTATTATTGAGAATTATTAAAAGTACTTGTTAAAATTCACTCATAAAAGTCGTCCTTGTGAGTGTGTAAAGGAGTAGACAAAGTCATCCTTGTGTCAATTAAAATCAATAGAAGATACCCAAAAATAAGCTTCCATTTCCCTCTACTTTCATCAACCATTTACTTACATTACATCTATAAAAGTAAGGTGTGTATGAGCTTAAACACAAATTAGATGACACAAACAAAACTTAATGCTATTTTAAGTTTTTTGTTATGTCCCATCTCTTAACATACATAAGTTTAGAAACTCTACTAAGTTGTATTCCGCAAGTGTGTAAAGGAGATTCATATCAATTAATAATAAGCAAATTCATAACAGTGTTCGATTGGGCTCTGTACCCATATCAATCGTCTACTTACATTTAAAAAATCAAGGTGTTAAATTAGATAATACCTAATTATAGTCTTAAACAATGTTTAATTAATTAATAAAAGCTCACAAAATCTTAAATTATCTATCCGGGCAGTTTCATCGTCATCTAATGGAAGGACCACAGACTTTTTGCAAGCCTGCTTAAGTAAAGGTCCACCCTTAAGGATATTCTTGAATAAGGTATGTTGATCACACAACTTATCAAGAGAAAGTCATTGCCATAGCCAGTAGATGATGAGGCATCGTTGAAGACGGTGCTACTCCACTATTCGTATCAAGATTGTTTGGTAAACATTCACACATTCAGTTATACACTCAAGTTAGTAGGGAGAGAACCATAAGAAATATGGAAATACAAAACCCAGTTCATTTATCTACTAGTTTGCCTACGTCTAGTTTATCGTGTGATCATGTACATTTACTATCCAGTTTGTCTCTATCTAGTTTTCCTAGTAGTGTTAAGCGAGTGTTATCCAACAAAATTGAAAATTTAGTCGAGATTATCCATGTACCTGTAGAAAATCATGTTTATGAGTCTTCATTGCCTTTGTTGATTCCGTACAATATTTACAGTCGTGATCATTCTTGGATAAGAAGCATTAGAACCATCTTGTTTACTTCACGTCCTAAAGTAAAAGAAATCATCCAGAGTTCCAGATTGGAACAGTGTGGTCTCAGATCTACAACTGCAGAATAATACGTAAAGCTTGAAATTCCTAAGGAGCTGATCTCTTTGTGGCGAGAATAGAACCATACGCACTTACATGTTGGAGCTATACGCCTTGTTCTTACTCTTTATGGAAGAAAGAGAATTCCTATGATAGCCAGGATCTCTCATCTAGACACTGCCTACACAATGTACCAAAAAGCCTTGATTGGTACCTTATTGACTACTCTTTATAATGGAAGTGTCATACTGACCATTGCCCCTGATTTGAACATTAGGTTGGATGATCCCACTTTGTCTGAATGTCTGCAAGTTTAGATCCAGATCACTGGAGCAGATCAAGATCCTACAGCCATCATGGCTACCTTACACCATTAGATGATCTATTGTCTACAGAATCATGCTATAGATCTCAATTTTCCTAATTCCACTTCGGATGCCCTTTATATGGTTGTTGATCATTCGAATGATTAGACTACTATCATCCAGATCCTGAAGCAACTACCAGCACAGGAGCTTCAAAAGTTGATGCCTACTGAATGGATCACCAATTACTAGAAGGTGTTCCACGCGCCTCATCGACACTCTTTTCATACGAGACTCCTAAGATTCTGAAGACACTGAATGATGGAACCGTGAAGTCCATCTATTCAAAGCCTAGTGAAGATACGACCAGCACTTCTGCCCCAAAAGGGGGTATATTTATGATTGAGCTCGTATTTTCACATGGAGAAGCTAAATCTGGTCCTCCGATCTATTACTTTAAATCTAATGGAGATCCAGTTTACATTAGCCATCATCGTAGACATTTTGTATGGGACGTTGACCCATCCATGAATGAACCTGATTGTGAAGTCTATCTCAACCCTGAGTCAGATAGTGACAATGATGATGATCACTACAGAAGATGAAGGAAAAAGAAAAAGCCCAAATCTAGATGTAAGCCTTCGCAACAGTATCATCCACTGAAGGATGATCCAGATCCTCCATCTAGAGGACTTCAATATCACCTACTAAAAGGTGATGCAGATCTAGAGTCTCTATCTGGAGTTCATAACTCCCATCATCAACTGAAGGATGATGAAGCAGTCAAGCTTTTATTTGGAGTTCACATATCTCATCTTCTGAAGGATGAGAAGAAGCCAAAACCAGACGATTCTAGCCTATGTAGAAGAGTATCTACTAAAGGATACAAACCTGTATCTACTGAAGGATATAGAACCAGGTCTCTCAGAAGTGTATCTACTAAAAGATACAGCCCTGTACCTACTGAAGGGTGCAGACCCAGATCTTTGAGAGAGATGTTACAATCGTCTGATAGTTGTTACACAAAGCTAGCCATTCCTGTTATGACTCCTACTCCTATTCTGTGCTATATGGCGTTGTCATCATAGGAGGATGACTTTCCTCAACTATATAGGAGTACTGATGAATCAATGAGGGTCATCTCTAACCCGTATCTTTGAGCCATAGGAATCACTTCACAAGGAACACTGGTTTCAAATCCATCAGATGAAGTTTTGAACTGGCAATCACAGAATGCAGTAGCATAGAACAGAGTTCTAAGAAGGATTGATTCTAACCTTGAGGGAATCAGTCACTACACACAGACTACTCGTTAAAAAGTTGACGCAGTCTCTCAGCAAATCTAACAAATGTATAATCTTACAAAGCTTAGATCAAACAACTTGATGCTGAACTTCGACACTACATTGACATACATTATATGGGTCTTGACTTCAACAAAAAATGCAGAGAGATTGAGAATATATAAGGAATTATGCGACAAATGGAAGCTGACATGCAATCTGCACAGTCTAGAGCCATATACAGCTCATCCTCAATATATTTCCTAAACATCCAGCCAGTATATACTTCTCTTATGTATCAAAAGTATCTAAAGAAATCTGACTATTCAAAGGTATTCAAATTCAATTATCCTTTGATTAGGAAATGCATACACCCTCAGACAGCTCAAGCTAAACAGGCGACTGAGCTAAGTCGACAAGAAAATCAAAAAATCAAAGTCAAAGCCTGAAAAGGTTCCTAAGTCAGCATCATCTTCTCATACATCTTTTGAACTAGTACAACAGTGGAGAAAACCAGTACAGATACGTACACCACCAACATCTCCACCAAAGTCTCATCTTTTTACATGTACTGGTAAGGACAAAGCGCCCATGACAGAGTTCATTGCAACTCTTGTGACTATGACTACAGTAGAACAATCTTTTACCTTTGATTAATTAGATCACTCTTCAGACGCTTACTCTGGAGCCTCTGAACATTCAGACATTACTACAACAATTTCTGAGTCATCATCTGGACAAATCTCTGACCTGTCCACTGATTCTTCAGCCCAGTTAGCTAATTTGTTAGACTTATCACAAGTTCTGATGACTATGCGTGAATCAACTGACGTTGATATCGAACCTGAGATAAGTGAAGCAGAATCCACAGGTACTGAACCTTTCAGACCTGCACCAGTACCACAAGCTGAGCCAGTTGCACAGGTTACCACTAAACCATCTTCTGGTCCGTGGTTTACTTTCGATGATCTTCCACCAAAGAAATGGAGAGATCGACTGTATGAATTTGGTACATGGATAATCATCACTTGCCAGATATTTTGTCTGAATTCACATCTTGTTTCACTGGTACTTTATGAGAATGGTGGCAAAGTATTTCTGAGTATCAACGAATGCAGTACTTCTAAGTCACTACAACCGGAGCTCTTTTTAGAGTTATTCATAAGGAATTCATTGGTGACTTTCAGCTGATTGATAAACAGATCCGTCAGGAGTATTTTGATATAAAATGCTGCTCACTTGACAAGTGTGATATCCAAAAGCATTACAAACGCATAACGGATAGGTATTATCTTTTGAATGGATGGAATGATGTTAATCTTCGATATACTTATATCTCATCCTTTCCAGATCAATTGCAACTAGAGCTGCAAAGGACTATAGCATCTTTGCAAAGGGATATGGCCACAATATCTCTTGGAGAGATCTACCAACTTGCTCTTTCATCTCTTGATAAGTTGTGTGATTAACATACCTTATTCAAGAATATCCTTAAGGGTGGACCTCTGTTTAAGCAGGCTTACAAGAATCCTTATCTTCAGATCAAGTGTAAGGATCCGAAGAAATGTGAGTTTAGTACTAAGAAGAAGGAGTACTACAAAGAAGCTCAAAGGAAGAAATTCCACAAGGAGAAATCAGGTTATAAGCCTTTGCGAAGAACCTATGGAAAAAAGAAAAGATTTATAAGGTTCTTTAAGAAGTCCTCTCATCGATAGAAAGCTGATCGACATTTTCTTTATGGACAACCAGGTTATTTTACACATAGTTGTCCTCACAAGATGAAAAAGGATATCAAATTATTGGAGCATATGCAATCAATCTTTCCTATTCATCCTTCTAATAATATTGAAGATTTGATTGAGGAACAATCTCACGAGGACGAAGACACAAAGTTTGCTGTTTTTGTTACAACTATAGATGATGATCATCAAATGATTCACCATACATGCTACAACAGCAGACATGCATGAAATTGGATCGTACACCAGTTCTACGACCATATGTCCAGATCCAACTCTTTCAATAGGACAAATATGATAGACTTATCAAAGCTATTGGGTTTATGGATACTGGATCCAGCCTTACGATCATGAAACCTAACATTTTACCCTCTAAAGCATGGATCTCACATAATCAGTCTTTTAGAGCTGCAGATGGAAAAACATTTAAGATAGGGCTCATTACAAAGAGAAAGATTGGTATTCGATTCTTTTCAGGATGTACAGTATGGACTACAATACTTGGACATACAGTTACTAGGCCCAGATGTTCTTATTAGCATGGATACATACAGTAAAGCCTGACCTTTACAGATCTTACCCACTGGCCTCAGGTATCAATCATTTTTTAGTCCATACACTGATCTTAAGACTCTGAAAGCCGTATATCTAGAAAAGCTTTCTGAAACTTTAAAGCTTACACCCGATGAGTGTGTTATGAAGCCCACAACTTCACAATGGGCTTATCCGAGCTGGTGATGTTCCCTGTCCAACATCTCATCACTCTACAGTCTCTAGCAGACCATCCAATCCAAATCAAGAGCCCATCCAAGAACCAATTTTGAGCCCAAGACTTTCTCAATAGACTGCAACAGAAATCGTCCATATGATTGAACAACTTGATAATGACATGGCCTTAACAGATAGTGATCATGACCTCACTTTATCGCTGTAAAATGAGCACTATCCTCCATCATACAATTTTGTTGTGTTTTCTTTGGAGTGTTTGATAAAGAAGAATCGCCATGGCTGCAAGCACTATGTAAAGATTCCTTCTTATCAAGTTACTGTTTGCTTTTAAGAAAGTAGATTCCTTTACTGTTTACTTTTGAAAAGTAGCTAGCTTTTGTTAAAATAGCTTTGTTAAAGTAGGAATTAGTGTACTTTACTTTGTTAAAGTAGTAATAAGTATGTTCTTAGGTAGAATTACCTTTGTAACCCTTGCATCGTCTATAAAAGCAAGGCTTCTCTTCATTTGTAAACACGTTCAATTTTAGTTTGATAATATGAATATCAGTTTGAGTGTTTATCTCTGAGTTCTCTCTTTCCTGAAAGTTGAGGGTTTGAGTGTTTGAGTGAATGTTTAGTTACCAATCTTGATATAGAGATAAGTATGCTCTACACTCACCTCTTTTGAGGATCTTGTGTATCATAAAGTCTTAACAGTCAAGGACAGCCTGTTTCCAAACAATTCCACTGTATGAGATTAGAATTAACGGGAAAAGAAGGTAGATACTGAGAGTAAGGCTAAGAGGAAATCTGAGAGTTGAGAGACTGTTAAAGCCAAGAAGGTGTGTTAGGGCGTTGTGTCTCGGCTATCATACCTGGAATTTACTAAATGCTAGTAGTCTACAGGTCGCCTATGGGAGTGTATGATCTCTAAGTTAAGGTGATTGTTTGAGATGGTGTCGTATGTCGAGGACATACTGGTATGTCAATAACATATTCTTTCCCTGTGTGCCCTTCGGGGTCCCAGAGTGGTATCATTCATTTGCTGGCGTGGCAAAATCCCAATTAATTGGAAACAAGGAATTCAACCGTTAACTTTCTTGTCTTCAAACAAGACCCACTATGTACTATCTGTTCAAGGCAAGTCGTTCTTTCTTGTATGTGTGTCTCCCTGGAAATCAAGAAGAGAAGCGAATTTTTAGCTACAGATTTGGAGGATCGTGCACTCATCCAAGAAGATATGGTGGTCGATGAGAGACTTGGGTACCCAAAAGCCTATGCAAAGTTGCGTAGAAATGGTGGTTTTGAAGCTTATAACTATGGCCCTCCCTTCACTTTCACTCCATTTCTAATGCAGAAAAAAAAGGTAAATATATAAAAGGTCTGTTTGGTTTCTAGAAAAATGGAGGAAAGAAGGAATATAAATTGAGAATCTAAAAATGAAATTCTGTGTATTTTCCCATGTTTGTATCGTTATTTTCCCATGTTTGTATTTTCCCCGTGAAGTGGGAGGAAGCAGAGTGGGAGGGTTGGTTGTAGAACACCCCACCGTTGGGTTTGGCGAGGTGTCAACCAACCCACCACAGCCGCTGGCGGGGTGGACACGTCGATCCAGTGGAACACGTGGATCGACGTGTC
>JAOTAY010021851.1:0-10037 GCA_025629805.1 Erythroxylum baracoense | reverse complement strand
TTTGTAGAAATAATACACTTATAAGAGAGTTTACCTCAAACAACGCACGATGAGTAAGACAATAATCGAAAAACGATCGAAAAAAGCGAGAAGAGTCGGAAAACTCTTCACCGAATGGTTTGTGAGGAGAGAGAAATGAAGGCGTGAGGAGAAGGGGGGTCGGCGCCTGATTGATAGGCGCTGGATTACCGACGGAACATAACATTCCGTTGGTAATGTAGGTTTCCAGACGACGAAACTGCCGACAGTTACCGACAGACAAGAAAAATTTCATCAGTAAAAGAGCGGCAATTTATAAAGGTGGAAACTCAAATACCGACGGAATTATTATTCCGTTGGTAATCTAGGTTTCGCTTCCGACAGTTACCGACCGACACAACATTCCGTCGGTAAACCATTGGTAACTTAACCTGGTGGAAAATAAAATATCAACGAAACAATAATTCCGTCGGTAATATTCCGACGGACACAAAATTCTGTCGGTAAAGCATCGGTACCATAACTTGTTGAAACTCATATACTGATGGAAAAGCAGTTCCGTCGGCAAACAAGGTTTTTTTGGAAACATTTACCGACGGACACAACACGTTTTGTCAGTGATTAACGCTTATTGTCCGTCTTCATCAAAACGACGATGTTTGTTAATGATTTGCCGACGGAAGGGCGTTCCGTCGGTAAATAAGCTAGTAGATATTGCGACGGAACATTTTTCTGTCGGTAAATGCTAGCTTTTTTCTGACGATAAGTTAACCGTCGGTAAAGCAGCGTAGTAATTAAATTGCGAGAACGTTTCCTGTATTTTTACCCGACGACGTGAGTTTTGGCGTCGCTATATGCCGTCGGAGATTTTGCTCGAAAATTTTCCCTACAGTATTGTCAACGGATGTATTTTTCGTCGCTAAATCACCGTATATTCCGACGGAATTTTTACCTTCTGTCGGTAAGTAGCGACGTAAATAGTTTCTTTGGTAATATTACAACGCTATTACGTGCTTTTCTTGTAGTGAAATTAGGGGGGTTGAATTATCATGAATTCAAAAAATTAAAATTGACAAAATTAGAAATAAAAATAATCAAAAAATGGAAATTTAATGAACAAACCTTGGGTTCGGGCCACCTACATTATCAACTAATATGGATCATCGATATAAAATTAAGTCGATTAATAAATACTCATTAAATGGTGTTCTTTCTTAGGATTAAATGAATGGAAACATGTATTCTAATCACTCTTATTAACCAACAACTTAGATACAATCTTAAGTTTAATTAATTAATAGCTTTAAGAACCAAGAGAACTAGTGAGCAAGACAATACACATACAATATGTATTTAGTCTAGATAACCATCTTTCTAAGAATTTCCAATCCCTAACGTAAAAGATGGTACTCCTAATTGCCACTTTGGATTAGCGAAATTGAACATCAAATCCTAATAATTTGGCTGTAAATTAAATCAATCAATTCCTAGTTGCGCATCCTAGAGATCAACTAATTCAATCATGAAAAGCAATACGAAAGACACTTAATATTAATCAATGAAATAAACTTTATTCAAAAAAACTTACACATATTAGATGATAACGTTAGTTTCATTTAACCAAGAAAAAGATTTAAATACTTATAACAGTGGTAAAACTCGACAGAAAAAGAGCAGAATGTTTGGTCTCCATCTCAAAGACATGAAGATAAGACGTTTAGAAGAGTTTTTGTCCTCTTTCTTCAAGTTATTTTATCAAATACACTTCCCCACAAAATCAGGTAGCAGATCCCCACATAAATAAAACAACTTGATTCCTAAAATAATTAGAATCTTGAGTCTATCGAATTTGTTTTCAAATCAGATTATGTTGATAAACTTTTCCTTTGCATGTGCCCACGCTTAGTCAAAAACTTTTCTGCTAGTTGGAAATTCAAATTGCCTTTACTTTTCTTGCATCTTTTTTATTCAAATTCATCTACTATGTGTTGCAAATCATCTGAGAACAATTAAGAAACAAGTTCATTAATTTTAAATAATAATTTCAACACATTACAGAGATTTATATCCAATGTTAGCACAAAAATAATAACTTATCAAATTCCCCCACACTAATCTTTTTCTCATCCTCGACAAACTACATTTGCAATTAATTGGCCAACTATTCAACTTTCTTTATTCCAAGTCTCACAATAGTAAATCGTGTACATTTCAAAAATTAAACAATTTTGTAATCAATAAATACCCTAGAGTTATTTATTCAAGTAAATATAGACCAAGTCAATTTAAGGCAATCATATTTCAAAAACTAGCACATATTTATAGCAAACTCTCACAGATCGAATTTCACTCAAAACACTCAAGTGTTTATTGGTTCAGTATTTCACTCAAATTCTTCTAATACAAATATTCTAACATATGCTTACTTTTCCACTAACTTTTCACCACTTGAAATATAAAAATGCACAAATCAAAAAGACTTTATTCAAGGTTGTATTGGGTTATAGGGAAAGGTAAGGATTGATAAATAAAGAGGTAAAAATCATAAACATTAACAAAGCATCTAACTATTTGTGGAGACCCAATTTCAATCACAAAGGAGTCAACAATGTCATTCCATAGAGATAGATTACAATTCATAATGCGTTTTTCATTGTTGATTTTTGAATCAATGAAATATACTGATATTTAAGATCAGGAGATAGGAATATAACACATAATTCAAATCTTAATCTCTTCAATTTCCTTTCATCTTTTCTTTTCTTTTTGTTGCCTTCCATTTATCTTTAAATAAGTTTGACATAAATTATGGTTGGAATGCCTACTTATATTTATGATGGGTGAAGATATGAGAAGTTTTAGTTGTTTATTATGGGTTTATCAAGAAAAATGGTTCAGCTCAAAAGGTTTAACGAAGGATATTGAATTGGCTTCGCTTTTTAAGCTAAAGGTTTTTTAAAAAAGAGCACCTTTATCATTTTTATGCACAAATGTATACATGTGATCTCAAGTTGGTTCCAAACAAGTTCTAAAGAAAACATTCACCTTAGAAGATAATCACACATCAAAGAAATGCAGATTGATATAGATGTTTTAATCTTTTAGGCCCAAAAACTCACAGGATAATTCAATTCACCATAATTATACACCATGTTAATCATATGATTGCCAAACCTTGACTAAATGTATACACTTGTATTTCTTAACTAAATGGCATCTATTGTCTTAAAAATAAAATTAACTCAAGTTATGCGCACTACTTAAGTCATTAAAAATGGAAGTATAGAAAGTGTCAAAGTTGGCTAATCAATTACAAACAAGTCAATTAGCATTCAAATATTTTCAACAAAGATTCATAAGTATCAGTTATATGGAACATACTTCACCCCCACGCCTAATCCATACATTGTCCCCAATGTAATGACATAAAGTAAAAGAAGCTAAAATAGAAAAGAAGAGAGCAAATAAAGCTTCTCTGTAAGTTGATCGCCTAAGTCATGGGGTTGGTGGGTAAAGAGGTTGGAATCCTTGGTGTGCCTAATATGCTATCAAGTTGTGCTCCATCCAGTGTATCTGGTGTTCAAATGGAGCCAAAAGAGCATCCAAGGTGGCTTGGGAGGTTGGCTACTACTCAGTGTAGGTGAAACAACCCGACTCTTTGTGGTTAGATGTGGGTTGGAAGAGACAGTTGAACCCGGATAAGTAAAGGATATCCTCCCATGACTCATGTTGACAATTCCCATCTTACGCAAACATTCCATATCCAAAGGTTCTATGGCACAAGCTACAAGCATGTCAGTATTTTCAAGATCCAATAAATTTAAATTAAAGGCCAATTGAGTGATATAGGACCCTAATTTAATGGTTTGAATTTCCTGCTTAACCCAAATTAACAGGAATTTGTTTGTCCATACACCACAAAAAATAAAATTCAGCCTTAGAAAGTGTACCAGTAAAATCCCGTCACCCTAAAAAATTATACGCTAAGAGTCGATGTATGATTTTGAAAATAGGATATTTTTTTAAATATGAACTTTTAGATGCACTGGCATTATATGGTTAAGGATCGACAGACGATTGTGTCCACAATTTAGAGGCATCAAAGTCAGTATAATGATCACAATTGGAGCTTATAAATGGTTCATTTTAAATGTCATCAGCTTATATAAAAACAATAACAACGTTAAAGTCAGCATTAGATAATGCAAATTCTTTGCTTATAAGTTTAAATTCAACAATTCCCTCAGTAAACAAGTCAAATTCTTAATGGGAATTAAATTGAAAGGTGTTGTAAAATTTGCATGTCAATTCAACATAAGCAAATTAGTCAACTTTAACAAATGTATTCCAACAAATTTGCCCAATCAATTGCTCAACAGAATCGTGAATTTGTAAATCATCAATAGTGTCAGTCAGAACATACTTATATGGGTAAATTTTGCATTCACTCGACTATTAAAATCTCTTATTGTCCCCTAGTAGTTGAAAAGAACTGAAAGCCCCACTTCATGAGTTCCATTAGCTTCTCCTTTCGATTTGCTTACCTTTTTGAGTTTGGTTCCTAGTTGTAGGACCTTAGGTCTATTGGGAAAGTGGAGGAACAGAGGCAGTCGGCGCGTCGCAACTGTGATATTCGATAGAGGTTAGGTGTGAAAACGAGATTGGTGAAGCTAACCGACATGAGTCACTCTTCTTACATGGCATGGTCCCAATCTCTGTGATTTAGTCCTGAAACATGGAAATGATAGCACAAAACCAACAAAAATTTTAGACTGGTGGTGGTGTTAGTTACGGTGGAAAGGAGAGTAAAAGGTTGGGGGTTTCGTTGGAATGATATGGTTATGGGATAAATTTGTAGTGGGTGAGTGAAATTTCAGTGGGTAAACGAAATTCGAGTGGATGAAGGTAGTAGGAAAGGATGAATGAAATTGAAAGGTTGAAAATGTATTGGGCAGTAAAATGATAGTGGCTAGGTAGGAAGGTAAATTTTTTTTAAATTATACTAAAATTAAAAAAATTTTCATGTGAAAATACTGAAGGGAACGGGATAAATTGATAGCTGAAAATAAAACAAATTAAACAAAATAAAAAATTAGAAATACTAAGAAATAGAAATAAAATTAAACTTGTAATTTTGGGTTGCCCCAAATGCGCTTCTTTTAAGTCGTTAGCTAGACATGTTCACTGACTTACCTAATCAGAGATAGATTAGGGCTACTAGCTCTATCTCTTCCACATTCTTTAACACCTTGGAAGTGTCTAGATTTTTAATTTCTATTGCACCATGAGAAAAAACATTAATAACAATAAATGATTCGAGCTAGCGAGATCATAATTTTCCTGGAAATAACTTAAGCTTTGAATGATAAAGAAGAAATTTTTGTCCTGCTGAAAATTGCTTCCTAAAAATCATTTTATCATCAAAAGCTTTAATTTTTTCTTTATAAATTTTTGCATTTTCATAAGCCTCATTATGGATCTCTTCTAACTTTTACAATTGCAACTTCCTATTGTTACCGGCCTCTACCAAATCCATATTTAACTGCTTCACAGCCTAGTAGGCTCTATATTCTATTTTCATAGGCAAATGATAAGGTTTACTAAAAACTAACCTATACGGTGACATGCCTATTAGAGTTTTGTAAGCAATTTGATACGCCCACAAGGCATCATCCAGACATAAGCTCCAATCTTTTTTGTTCAGATTCACCACTAGATACCATGATTCTTCATCAATGTTCCAACAATTTTATTACAGAAATGAGTTCCCATGTCTTTAATCATAGCTTGAGGTATTCCATACCTGACAAAAATGTTAGATTTAACAAAATTGACTACAACCTTAACATCATCTGTATGAGTAGCTTTCACTTCTATCCACTTTGACACATAATCCATGACTAGAATGATATAAGTTTTACCAAAAGATGAAGGAAAAGGACTCATAAAGTCAATTCCCCATATATAAAAAATTTCACATACCAGGATATCTGTAAGTGACATTTGATCTTTACATCCCAGACTACTTGTTCTTTGGCAACGATCACAAGACTTACAAAACATGTAAGTATCATAAAATAATTTGGGCTAAATCAAACCACATTCAAGAATTTTACAAGCTGTTTTTTTTGGGCCAAAGTGTCCCCCATATATAGATGAATGATAAAAATTTAATATGGAAGGAATTTTATCATCTGCGACACACCTTCTAATTATTTGATCAACATAAAATTTCTAAAGAAAAGCTTATTTAGCCTCTCCTCTAATTTTATCCTTTTTAGCTCTAAATACATCACTAGGTAAGGACTTAGTCACCAAGAAATTTACTATATCGACATATAATGGAATTACCTGTTGGATTGCAAAGAGACTTTCATATGAAAATTCATCTTGAAAAATATCAGATGTATTGGTTGGAGTGATCTGGCTAAGATGATCAACCACTAAATTTTTAGCTCCCTTCTTGTCACATATTTCCAACTCAAATTCTTATAGAAGTAAGATATATTGAATCAACCTTGGCTTTGCTTCTTTTTTAGTCACCAAATACTTCAGAGCTGCATGGTCTGAATAAATGATCACTCGTGTACCCCATAGGTAAGACCAAAATTTTTCCAACCTAAAAAATGACGGCCAAAAATTCTTTCTCTGTTATGGAATAATTCTTCTGAGCATCATTAAGTGTCATGGAGGCATAGTAAATGACATGAGATACTTTGTCTACTTTTTGTCCTAAACTACTCCAACTAGATAATCTGAGGCATCGCATATTAATTCGAAGGGAATGTCCCACTTCAGTGGCTAAATTATTGGGGCTGTAGTGAGCTGTCCCTTTAGTTCATCAAATGTAATCTTGTATGGCTCATCAAAATCAAATTTCACATCTTTTTGGAGTAGTTTACACATAGGTTGCGCAATCTTCAAAAAATATTTGATAAATCGCTAATAGAATCCTGCATGATCAAGAAAAGAGCAAACTTCCTGCATAGTCATAGGGTAAAGATCTGATACATCTATCTTAGCTTTATCAACCTCAATTCCCTTATAAGAGACTATATGACCCAAAATTATACCGTGATCAACCATAAAATGACATTTTTCATAATTTAAAACCAAATTAGTCTTAATGTAATGTTTAAGCAATTTCTCAAGGTTGATAATGCATGTTTCAAAAGATTCTCTATAAACTGTAAAGTCATCCATGAAGACTTCCATACAATCTTCCACAAGATTAGAGAAATACTTACCATACACCTTTAAAATGTCACTGGTGCATTACACAACTCAAATGGGATTCTTCGGTAGGTAAAGATGCCAAATGGACACGCGAAAGTTGTTTTCTTTTGGTCCTTTAGTGCAACCAAAATATGATAATAACCTAAATAACCATCTAGATAGTAATAGTGAGATTTACCTGCAAGTCTTTCAAGCATTTGATCAACAAATGGAAGCGGAAAATGATCTTTTCTAATAATCAAATTTAGCTTCCTATAATCTATGCAAACTTTCCACCCATTTTAAACATGAGTGGGTATTAGCTCACCATCACTATTTTCTATTGCTATCACCTGAGTTTTTTTTGGAACTATCTTTACCATACTTACCCAATTACTATTTGTAATAGGATAGACAATTCCAGCATCAAGAAGCTTCAAGATTTCCTTTTTCACCACTTCCATCATGGGTGGATTTAAATGATGTTGGGGTTGCCTTACCTTCTTGGCTACATCTTCCATCAAGATTTCGTGCATACGAATGGTGGGACTAATGCTTTTTAAATCAACCACTGTCTATCCTAAGGCTTTTTTATGTTGTCTTAGCACCTGAATCAATTGCTTTTCTTGCAAAGGTGTGAGTCTATTTGACGTAATAATAGGTAACGTGCCTTGCTCACCCAAAAATATGTATTTTAGATGGTTAGGCAAATTCTTCAACTCCAATGTGGGTGGTTGAATCAACAAAGGCAGTAGCTTGGAGCTGTTTTAGGATAACTCCACATAAGGTAATTGCTTCTCCATTTGCTTGGTTTTCTCCAAATTACAAAACAAGGCTTGAAGTTCTTTGTTGGACACCAACCTCTCTGTGATTGACTACCACTACAACGCATCTCTAATATCCAAAATTGTCTCAAGTTCGTCTCTTCCATTTAATGATGAATTTTTCTACTCCTAAGTGTCAATAAAATCCACAAAAATAATAGGTTGTTCATCATCTGGAAATTTCATGGCATTGTATATATTGAATTTAATTAATTCACTATCAAATTCCGTAGTCCATGATCTATCATAAACTTCAAATTTTGTTTTAGTGGTTTTGAAGAATAACCTTCCAAATAAAATTGGAGTTGAAGAAGATACATCATCAATACCCATCTGCAAGATGTAAAAATTATCTGGAAAAAGCATTTCACCTACTTCAACCAAAATATCCTCTAATAAGCCTCTTATAAAACCATTTGAACGATCCGTTAATTGAATCACTACATTAGTTTCTTTGAAGGGCCCTATGTTTAAGGACTTATAAACATTAAAAGGCATGACATTTATTGATACACCTCAATCTAACATAGCTTTTTCAATTCTTAAATCACCAATTTTACTGGGAATAGTGAATATACATGGGTCTTGACATTTAGATGGTAGCTTTTTCTTCTATAGTATTGCATAAACATTCTCTCCCAATTGTACTTTCTCATCAAATTTCAATTTCTGTTTCGAAGTGCAGAGTTCTTTAAGAAATTTAATATAATAAGGAATTTGTTTAATGGCATCAAAAAAAGGAATATTTGCTTGGACTTTTCTGAAAATCTCCCATATCTCTTTCTCTTGCTCCTCGTTCTTCACTTTGGTGAATCGACTACGAATAAGGTATGCATAACAAATTTCTACAGATCTGAATGTGTCTTTATTGACTAGTTAGATACCTCCTTTCTTGCTTCTTTTTTTATTTCCCTCTTGGAGATTTTTGGAGAAGTTTCCTTCAATTCTTTATCACTCTAAAATATGACAGCTTTGGCACTTTGCTTGGGATTGATTTTTATTTGAGCAGGAAAATTTCCAAAATTTTTTGCCTCCAATTAATTAATGACTGTTGCCATTTGGCTCAGTTGATTTTGAAGATTTTGAATACTAACTTGAGTATTTTGCTGAAATGTCATAGTGTTAGAGGCCAAAGATTTAACTATATCTTCTAAAGAAGACTTACCTTCAGAATTAGATGCCATTTGTTGATGTTATCTAGGAACATAAAGTTGCCTATATTGTTGGAAATTTGAAGTAGCTTATTATCCTTGTGAGTTTTTATAACGTAAATTTGGAGGTCACGTTAACCTAGATTATAGGTGTTCGAGAATGGGTCATTTTTCCTTTGAGTTTGCCTAGCAAATCCCCCCACGGCATTGACTTGTTCTACACTTTCTTCCTGTAAAACTGGACATGCATCAGTGGAGTGTCCCAACATTAAACATATTTCACATGCCCTTGCTTCTTCTTTGTTTGTGACTGCGAGTTGTTGCACCAAATATGTAAGATCGCTTAATCTCTTCTCCAACGCTGACACAATCACCCCATTCACTTGTTTTGAACTATGGCTAGAACATATCCCAAATTGTTGTGTATTGGAAGCCATATTCACTATTAAATCTCTTGCAGCTACCGGTGTTTTGTCAACCAAAGCTCCACTGCTTGCAGTATCAATCATACTCCTATCTGTAAGAAAAAGACTTTCATAGAAGTATTGAATCAACAATTGATAGTTTATTTAGTGATGGAGGCAGCTAGCACAAATCTTCTTGATACAGCACAATGAAATTTACAGAGCTTTTATTAGCCACTTGGGCCCATTTCCAATTATACAATACAAACATTTTCAGTTTTCAAAATTATTACACCCAGTAATATTCGATTACAAAGAATACAACATTTTACGGAAAATACAATAAAATGAACAGACACAATGCAGACGCGAACTGATCCCGACCTTTTCTTTTCTCTCTCCTATGCAACAGATATACTCCCGTCGCCTAACGGGGTATTCTTCTGAGTCCTGAAAAATAATTG
>JAOTAY010021850.1:0-10039 GCA_025629805.1 Erythroxylum baracoense | reverse complement strand
CATGAGTGACAAGTGTAAAGAGTTTACAAAAAAAAGATTATACCGACTTTTGTTTAGTAAAGTGATGTGACACGCCACCCTCGCAGGGCACGGATTCGGATATCACTGTCGATATCGGGTTCGGGTTCGGCGGGAGTGGGGTGTTACATGATACATTCATCATTGGAGGTTGTTGGCACTTCCCTGCCACTTTTAGTCACTTGCAACCCTAATACCCTCCCATTCCTCTTAATCACAACACCTTTTTCTAGCACAATCGACCTACTTAACACCTTTCTAATTGAGTCATGAAAGACATCCTACAGATAAAGAAGCCAATAGTGGAGTGGCATTGAATCATTTTGTGTAAGAGAATCCCTCTTAGAACTTCCTTTCTCTTTTGGCTTGCCATACAAAATTGTCTCAACATTGTAGATTTCCTCACATTTTAAAGAATTAACACTTCTTATCCTTTTTGTTCAATAGTAGACGAAATTGGGGATCACTTATTTTTCATGTGTGAGACGACCAATTGAATATGAGATGCTAACAAAGTGTACTGCATATGGCCCTCTCAAGATCATACGCTCTCTAATGCTATTCATTGGCTCTCCTTTCAAAGATATACTCCCAAGTTCATCCACGTAGCAGCTGTTTGTATGACTGTACAAACCACATGGAAGGAGCAGAATGTTAGGCATTTCAACTCTAGGCAAAAATCTATCACAACCCTTATCTCTAACACTATGGAAAACCTCTGTGAACTTGCATATTGGTAGAGATCCAACTTTTGTAATTAGATTACCAGATTCTCTAATTTATATTCTGAGTAGAGAAACATATTTAAGCTTTAATGTGTAGAAGGGTAGCCCCTTATGTACTGTTTGTTTGTATTTCAATTCTTTATTATTGAATTTTCTCTTTTATTTCTTAACAAAAAAATATATAAGTAGTGAATTAGACATGAGAATGATGAGAAAGCTTAAATTCTTTTTTGGAATTTAAATTATGCAAATTAGGTATGACAATGGCCTGACCCTGGCTACTGGAGGCCTGGGCTTGATCGGTCCTATAGTAGCAAGCTCAAGCCTGAGCCTAACCAAACCATAGGCAGTCCGAGTCTAAGCCCAAGCTCCACTTAGCCAGACTCAATATTTTTCAATTTAAAATGCCAAAATGATGTCATTTTGCATTTAAAGTTTAGGCCTTAAGCCAGGCTCAACATAAGCTTGAAGCCTGGTTGACTCAAGCCTAGCCTATTGACTTTGGGCTAGGCTTGGGCCCGTTGCCATCCCTAATGCAAATATAAGAGGGAATTTTTATCTATCAAGCTAATTACACCAGAAAAACTACTTAAACGCTTTAGGATGGATTAAGCCAAACAATTGGAAACAAACACTGAACAAGGATGAAAAGTGCCCAATATTATATTTATAACAAGGGTGTAAAACTCTACCAATGTATGTTTAACAATTAACTTTATCTTACAATAGGTAGGCCCAATATTATGTTTAGTATAAGCTTGCTTATTAGATTTCAATCAAGTCTTAGGGAGTCTTATCTTTTAGTTGTTAAGAGTATACTTAGATATCTATATGGTACCATATTGTTAACTTTCAACAATTATGAAACTTATATATGTGTGTCTTTAATTTGATATTATATTAGTAAATATATTGGTTGACCAGTACTAAAAATTGGTCAACGAACCAATGTAATGAATTGCTTGATCAATATAATTGATTTTAATAGACTGTATGCACTTATTGTTTATTCCACAACATTACAAAACATTCGTTTTCTTCTTCCATTTCTAATCGCACTATTGGATTCTTTACTCAAAATTACAACCACAAAACATTCAACATTTAGAATCCTTCGTTCGGATCCTTCTCATCTCCCCCGTTGCATGCTTAAGTTTTCTCATTTAATTGTTTCTCTGTTCCTAGAGTTTTTAATGTTTTTATTTGTGGCTTCTTAGCTTTAGGAAATAGACAATGATGCAACAAACTCCTTATTACCATAAGATGAAGTTTCACCAATCTCTTATCTTCTTAAACTGATTTTTAGGTAAATCCTAATTTCTTTGAATTTGAGATTATTAAAAATTATGAATTTTTCTTAAATATTGATTAAACCCCATCACTTTCATGATTTCGAACTTGCTTTTTCTCGTAATTCGATGAAAATTCATTAAGATTAGATCAAATTAAACATTTTACAATTTTAAGGTTTCAAATTTGAGAAATTCTCAATTCCTTTGCAACTTCAGTTAATTCTTTAAATTGGTGGTTATTAGTGAAACTTATAGTTGAATAAATATTTTTTTACTCCCAAATGCAATTTTAAATTATTAATTTTGATTGAATTTTATTTTTAAGCCTTTTGCTATAATTTTTAGGGATTTTTTTGAAATTGTATATTCTTTTATGAAACTGATGGTTGGTTACTACGGTTAGAAGTACATTTTAGCTATTCTAGTATTTAATTTTGACAAAAAATTTTAATTCATGCTCTAACTCAAATTTTCAACTTAGGCATAATAACAATAATTGAGCATTTTTCAAATTTGGCACAGTTGGGGATATTTATAACAAATTAAACCTTTTTAGTAATTGTTTTGGAACTTTAAAGATTTATTTGAACTTTATTGATTTTGATCAATTTTGTATTAAATTAATCCAATTTTGACTTTTTAGTCAACTTTGCATAATTCGTGACATTTTGAGCTTTCATTCATGAAGTGGATGTGTTTAAGATTGATTAGGGATTGAAGTTGATGGAGTTGGCATTTCAAAATTTTATTGAAATGTTTTTCCTTATAGTTGTTCTTTGATCCTTCATAAAATTGGTACCCTTGCCCATATATCTATCATAGAGCTTCATAGGTCTTCTTTAAAATCTCAATTTCTTTTACTTTTTATTCCCAATGTTAGAGTCAAGGAAATTATTTTACTATGTTTAGAGAGCCTTCCTCTCTCTCATCTTGTCCTCCTTATAATTTTAGGACTTCTTCAAAAATAACCTATATTACTCATATATGACTTAAAGGACTTATGACAAATCCCCCACTCCTCCTCCACCTTTACTTTCACCTAATTATAAGGATGAGTTTTGAACATTCACTCTCTTTATTTTGCTAGTTATGGTTTACGTGCCTTACACAAGAACCATGTTATCTCACCTACTTTTTTTCTTTGGAAAGTAAGTAATTTATTCATTCAAAAAGGTGGACATTACAAAGAGAAATAAAATTCATCTCCAACAAATGGAATATAATAGAAAAACAAACTACATATTAAGATAACACTAAAGCATTGCTAAGTTAAGAGAAATTATTAATCAAGTAGAGATGAGTTTTGTAATCTGCAATCTAAACTTAAGGTAAAATCCCATCCAGGTGAATTTATTGAATTGTTCAAACTTTCCAAATAACTTAGTGTTTCTCATCATCCAAACATAATGAACTAGCTTAGCAAAACCAGCCCTAAACACCTTGCAATCTTCTTTACTCTTCCATTTCAAATCCATAATCTAAGATAGACATTCCAACCAAGGGAGGCTTCTATCATGCAGATCAAACAAGTTAAGAAATTGTCTCCAAAGTTGACTTGTGTGATAACACTTAAAAAAGATGTAATCAAGAGATTCTGCTTTATAGGTATATAAAGGACAATTCTTATCTAGAATCTAAAATTTCATGCTATCTCTGCTTCCCAGGTTTTGAGTAGTTGCTAACCAGAGAATGAACGAATGAGTTTTACTGATACCAGAGCCCCAAATCAATTTATAAAATGGAAGCCTGATGAGTGGACTAAGAAGCGGCAGCTTTTTACAAGAACGAGCATTAAACATACATGAGTTGTATAACTACCATCTGACTTCATCCTGTAATCCCTGATCTAGTAAATAGTTTGGCATAATGTTAGCAATTGGGCTAATTCCCTTTCTTGTGTGATAGGGCCAATACTGGTTAGTATTCTGAATAAGCTTTTGCATCATAATGTCTTCAAGGATAAGCCTTCTAAGAGTAATGAAAAACTATGTATAATATAAAGGACTCAGAGAATGCCAATTATCAAACCAAATTTAGTACTTCTTCCATCTCTAATGCAGTGCTTGATATGAGAATGCAAGACTGACCTTCTATATAAGATTTGTTGAAAAGTATAGGAATAAATTTTTTTTTTGAGATATGGACCAAATGCTTCTTTGTTTGACATGAAACATATGCACCTATTCCACCTAAAGGCTTTACTTATCATGACATATTCTCCATAACCTTTTAACGAACAGTACTTGATTCATTATGTTAGTAGAGTTGATACCCAACCCTCCATTTTCTTTAGGAAGATAAATGACACTCCATTTAACTTTGCAAAGCTTCTTACCACCTATGTTTAGCCCATGCCATATGAAGTCCCTAATGCTTCTATCAATCTTCGTCAATACGCTTTTAGGAATAGCTTGCTTAAACTAATTGAAGAATTATGGTCTTCTTAGGTATTTTCATCAAAGGCAGGAAGATTTGCTTAACAAGACTTGCAAAGTGAACCTTATAAATGTATGCCTCTTTTATTGCAGCCTTAAACCTCACATAATTTGTGATAAATCACATGTCTTTTCCAATATCTAAGGTGTGGAAATTCACCCCACCAGTGACCTTTTTAATCCAATTCTTGATATTTTTATACCAAACATCACAATTTACTATGATTGCCTTACCAAACACCATGCATGTTCACCCTTACATTATACCAACAAGAGTTTAAAATATTTTTGAACTAGATAGTGAGGTCAAATTCACTAAGAAGCCTGAAGATGTTTGTGGGTTTAAAGTCATCCCCAATTGTATCATCTATTTATCAAATATAATTTTGTGTCTTTAGGTGGACATTTTACTTATTAGGTTATGATGACCTTTTTCTCTTTCGATCCTAATGTTAGTTGAGAATATTAGTCTTGGTAATTTTATTCTAAATAATATGATCTACTTCAATAATGCCAAGAAAAAGAACCAAAACATTAGCCCTTGTCGTTGGTCTTATCTTTCATCATTTCAATATCCTATCTACTAAAGATGAGGTTAACTTTAATTTTTTTCCTTTGACTCTATCACTCTTAATCATACGGATTACCAGTTGATTGATGGATAAATGACTCAAACCTATCATAAATAGTATATCCAATAGCAATAACAACATGATGATGAGACTCCCGCATTTGGCGTTGGTAATAATGAGCCTCTCCATAGCCATACTGTTATGTTTCTTGTAGATTGTGAGGCTATACCACCTTAATACCACATTGTGGTTCTATAATAGATTCGCAACTTGATGCTCTTAATTCTTAACTTGCTTTATTTCAAGGTGAACTGGTTTCTTTTTTTAGATCTCATGATGTATTCGCTTGAGGAATTATTTACATTGATTGATTCTTACCTTCCTGCTCTAAATTGTTGATCTCTTTTTTCTGCTTCCAAAACGGAGAGACAGTTAATGATATTAGATATGTTCAGTTAATAGTATTGGGTATATGTTCAAGGAGAGTAGACATTGCATTTAAAGTGAGTCGTTGATTTCTTTTTGTTTACTTTAATATAAAGTTATTGTGGTTAATTTCATTATTGACTTTCTAATATCACAATATATTTTGTTATCATATAAAAAGGTGAAGATTGTTGAACTAAGGGAGGTTCCAACCTATGTTTTAATGATAGCAATGCATAATTACAGCTAATGGTTTACTTTTTCATGTCTCAAAGAAACTAATAGGAAATAAAGTCAAGTAACACCTTATGGAGACCATAGAAATTTTTTTATAAAACTTCAAAGTAGATCAAGGATAAGACTAAGACCAAGGAAGATCAAGGCATAATAATTTTACAAATTTATTTGTGAACTTTGATGTACCTCGTACTAGTTACTTTAATATTTTAGCAGCTCTTTATACATAAACATATCATATTTGAAACTTAATACATAAATCTTTTCAATTTTCAAGAGGAATTAAGGTTTTGATTTAAAAGAAAATAATCTTTTATTTTTTATAATATTCTTTGGATAACTTTTAAAATGATTTTTGATCAAGTTTTTGTTAATGGAATACATTTTGATATTTGAAAGAACTTGAAAAATCTCAAAAAACACGTTTTCAAGTATATTAGTTGACCAATCTAGTTTAGAGGTTGACCAACGTATTATTTTAGACATGTTAGATGACCAATGTCACTTAAAAGTTAGTAAAAAATTTTATGTACTATTGAACATTGTCATTAGTACTAGTCGTTATAATAGCTAATTTTTGTGTTTAACGATGTTTTGGAGCTAATATGGCTATAATTACCTGGGTATTCAATTGTTGGACATCCAAGCGACATTTGGAAGTTACAATAACACAGTTGTGCGAGTTATAAAGAATTTACAAGCATTCATTCATTGATTATGAAGTGATTATAAGCTCTTGAGTATTAAAGTGAGCAAACAAGGATCATTTAAATTGTGAAGTTCATTTAAGAGTTTTTTTTCTTATCTTTTATTAATTAAAAAAGGCATGTAATTTCTCTTCACCATTCAAAAAAGATCGTAAAGAATTCCTCTTTATCCTAAGAAACAAAGACTATTGTAACAAAGTTCATCTTCATCTAGTTTAAGAATATTTTGGTGGAATTTTAATAGCTACTTCGAGAATGAACTTGGGCAAGATTTATTTATCCAACAACTATAAAATCGATTTACAATCTCTGTTTACTTGTCTATTTACATTATTTTGTGTTTTTTGTTGTTGTTGCTCTTATCATTTTCGTTATTCCATTCTATGTATACTCGTTCAAGTTGTATCTTTGTTTTAGCAAAAGATTACTAAATTCATTAATTTCCAATTCACTCCCCTTAGGACTTACACGTTATTTAATATTAAAAAATCTTCATGTTTTCACATTATTTAATTTTTCAACTCTTTTAATAAAATTGACTCATGAAACGTTTAAAATTTTGTTAAACCCAAAAAAAGGTTTTTTAAGTAAAGAAGCAAACTACAGAAGATGATATCTTTTTCCAAACTTATAGTTACTTTCATGTAATATTCTTTATTGATAAATTATGTTTACTTCATATAAATATTTTAATATTTAATTTTATTATTATAATAAATTATATATTATTATTTGCTTTAATTTTATATATAATAATTATTTTGTATAGTAGATTTAAGTATGAACAGAATATATTTTGAATATATTTTTAAAATGTTAAAAGTATTTGACTTAACTTAAAATTGTACATGACTTAACTCAACTGTTTATAAGTCTATAAAAAGGTTTTGCTTGAAATATTTCCTTTAAGGACCCAACTACATGGCCAATTATTGGTAGCTATCACTGCCTGTCCTTATCAAATAAGGATATTTTTATTTTATTAAAATATTTTTATTATTTATGGTAAAGTTGGCCATTAATGGCCACTAAAGGTTGGTCACAAGGCATTTTCATCCTTTAAATAGGCAAAAAGCACTCCGGAATGTTGTTAATTACCGATGAAGACTTAGCTTATCTTTATCATGTGTATGACTATATTGTTGAGTGTGGATGTTTTGTAAGAATTAGTCCTATTAGTTCCAATTAATATAGTCATTTGAAAACTCACGTAACAAAGCAATCGCATTAATTAGTATCTAACGGACCTACATGTATTTTTAGTTCTCTATATTACATAATTTTAGTGTGAAAATACATTTAACAATATAATACCGAACTTACTTATTTATGTTTGTTTTATATATTAGATTGAATAATTTGGAGTAAGTTGATGTACTAAGGATTTTTGGATTGAATTAGTTTGATTTATGATTTAGTGTAAGTATATAAGTTCCTAACAAGTTGATAAACAATACAATTGATGGATGATGGATAATCTTGATTTCCCTTTGTTAAATTTTTTGTCGAATTCTACCTATTTAAGTTAAGAATGATTGAAATTGATTTATTTGAGGATTAGTAAAAGCTTAAATATAGAGAAATTTTATGTATATGAAATATGCGTATATTTTCTTAAAGTATTTTGTTTGATTTCCATGTCAAATTACCTTATTTTACTTAATTTTTTAGTTTTTAGGTAATTAATCTAAAATGACCTTGAGATGAGATTATTTCAAAATTGAAGGCTATTTCAAGTAAAAATATGGAGAAAATTACAATTATTAAAAGAACGTAATCTAGCTAACGCCTTTATGTCAGCATGTGTCCTGTATGGATCTGCAAAAAGAGAGATAGCCTACTATATGGCTTAGAGAGAAATTGCATCATATTGAAGACAATTTATAGAGAAATATGATTAAGTTGTGATGATGCCACAAATACTGTACTAATCACAAGAGACATAGGAGGATCCATTGGGGACATAGGCGTATCAAAGACCATATCTCTCACTTGAAAAAAATATAAGGATCCACTACCTAGGCCACAGTCATGGCCCAATCTGTGTCTATGAGAGTTCAATCATATTTAAATATGAAAACCTAATTTTTGAATAAACTTTTGAAAACTTTACACACCTTACACATTTTTTCTCTCTAAAGGTGATGGTTAGCCATTGGGAAGTCTAAGAACTCACAAGAGGCTTATCCCAAGAGACTATTTCATCAAAGAATCAAGATTCAAACATCATCTCAATGGATCAAGATGTCATTTGAATCAGGATTTTGTCTATAGATTTATCTCTACTATGAATTCCTTGTTTTTTTATCTATTAGTTTGTTGTTTACCTACAATTCATGGATAAATGTTTTCCTATTTTTAGATTAAAAATCTTTTTTTATTTTGTATAGATTGATTCATTTTATTTTATGAAATGAGATAGTTTTGTGAATTACTTTTGATTAATTTTAATGCATGATTTACTTATGGCAGCGATAACTTGCATTTTGTGCATATTAATTGTGTGTGTTTTATGTTCTTTTGATAGGCTTATGTGATGTTTTGCTTGTGTTTCTACGGTAATTCGTGTCTTTGTATGTTCTAGGTGATGAAATACCAAAGTAATGCGATTTGGAGTGAATTTGGTTAATCTGAAACTGGAGAGAATTTCAGTATGACCATGTTGAAGGTGACGCGATACTGGCAGATTGCTACCTGCGAATTTTAAATTAATTACCTTGAGATTTGTGTCTCAATGACACAGTCCTTTTTGCTGGACGAAGTCAAGTTGTCTTGTAACTTATGGAGCCTTATTTTGATATTTAATTAGGCCCCACTTTATTTATTAAAAAAGGGAAAAATCTAGATCATCAAGAGGACCCACTTTATTTAATAAAAGAAAGAAGACCTAGACCATATTGAGAGACTTTTGGAGGCTGGCGGCAGCATTTATAGAGAAAGCCATCTTTAGACTCCCTTGTAGAGGAGAATAGCGGCAACACTTGGAGAAGAGCAACAGCGGCAACACTTGGAAAGAGGGGGGCGTGCTTTTACAATTAGCTGGGGGTACTTTTGAAAGGAAGAAGATAACAGCAGCAACACTTTTCGAAGGAGACGATTTTCACAATCAGCTTTAGAAATTAGAATAGGACAGCGGCAGTAATTTTGCGCATGGAAAGAAGACAACAATTCTCCAACAGCATTATCTTTTAATATTGTTATATGTGGCTAACCTTTTAATCTAGACAAAGTACCTTATATTTGATTTATATAGTTTGTGAGACTTTTTTGATTTAATTGTTTTCATTTATCTTTTATGTTTATTTAATCTCCGTACTTTAATCGATTTATTATTATCGGGTATGTTGATTAATGAGGCCTATTAATTGATTGACTTGGTAATAAATTGCTAAATAGATTAGTTAATCCGTGATTGTTGTCTATCAAAGTGGCGAATTAATTTCAATTAAGAAATTATTGAGATTAAATAATTTAGTCTAAATAGATTACGGCTTTTCTGATTCTGTTGACTAAGACAAAGATTCATTAGAGCCTATTGTTGCCATAGATTATATTCTGCGGAGCTTTATTCTGGAATAGTCTAATTGGTTAGGGTAATAATCTGAGGAGCTTTACTCGGAGTTATAG